>JAHQIW010002851.1:0-73250 GCA_019055375.1 Parelaphostrongylus tenuis | reverse complement strand
ACGTATCCCGCAAGAATGACTCCACCGTCATAATTGATTTGCTGATTTTCGAATCTTCCCAGGTCAACGTCTAAGTAAGTATCATGGTGCCATATTGGTGTGTAGGTATTCAGATGCACTTCACCACTTTACACTGGATTCTTCACGCTCATTCCAGCTTTCAAAATCGCTTCATTCCTTCTTTTCAGTAGCCACCATGTCATCCTGAAGAATGTACCTTGCGATGCTCAAGCGGCGAGCTACAATTATGATGCGGCAGTTTTCTGATGAAATTTTGATTTTCGTAGTCTTCAAGAGCATTTTTGTTGCCAGCAGATCATAAAATATGAAAGAAGAGAATTCAATAAAGCTAACGGTAATAGGAACATTTTCAATGCTCCATCCTAGAACTTCGGATTCCTAGGGAAAGCCTGATATTCACAAAAATGCCGAGCTCCAAACTTTTATTGAAATTAATATGCCTTTATTTCGAATGTTTTATTGAGACAACGCTCAAATTTCAATTTACTTCATAATTATTATCTGAGCCAACATGTCATGTGGTCTGTTAGTGGGCTCTTCTACAGCCCAATACACGCGTGCGTAAGCCCTACGTCTTTAGCCAGTCCTCTTTCGAGCTCCTACTTTCCCTAAAAAGAGCTAAGCGACGACGAACATTTTACACTGTAAGGTCGACTGACGAGACTGTAAGGTGGAAACACGTGTATCGGGCTGTATAAGAGCCCATTAACAGACCACATGACATGTTGCCTCAGATAATAATTGTGAGATGTTATGAGGATCTTTTATGCTATCTCATAGATAATCATTCATATTTTAAATCATATTTATCTTTTATTTCTCATGTTGGCAGCTTCTCGTTCTTACTCATTGTCGCAAATGAATATAATGGAATGACCAATCATTTTATCAGTTTACACATCTGAAATCCGAATTTACGATAGAGATCTGTAAGTTTTGGAACGGCCTTATTTCAAAAATTACTGCAAAGTCATGGTAATGATTAAAAATGACAAATCGATCAAATGTTTGCCAAAAGTGAAGCTACACAGCAACTCCTAATAATTTCTTGATGATTAGTATACTCGTAGAGTTAGAACCTTTTTGTACTACAAAAGATTTTTTTTTCTGCTGTTTCATGTGCGCTAACTCTTAAAGTGACGATTTTTAGTATTTGTGGGCGTTTCACATGCCAAAAAAAAAACGCTTCCCCACTAAACTTTTAGAAAACAAAGTTTGCCAAAAAGTCTAAACTAAAGTGTACAACTACCAAGAAAGCCAGTGTAAAGCTCAAACAACGCCATATCTAGTCCAAAAACAAACGCAATCCTCTTTTTATTCTTTATCACACCGTGATGAGAGGATTTTTTCAGTAAATCAAGCCTATACAAAAATCTCCATTTCTCGAGCAATTGATTGAATACTAGAAGTCTAGTAAAAGTACTCTTTCGCGTAATAAAGATATGATATGAGATATGATTGAGATATGACATGATTGGAGATATGATGTGAACGACTAGCTGATTAGTAATAGATCAGAAAATATCTACCATTAACAGACTAACTAAAGCAAGTAGCTGCTTTTGCTACTATAAAATTTATTCCATTACCTTATTTGCTGACTCCTACTCTAACGACATTCCTGTGTATAGAGCCATGAATAAAAGCATATATACGAACTCCACGATGGAGAATAGCTGTTGAATCTACAACGTTGCAATATTCACACTCTGGTCGGTCCTCTAATGAACGGGGAAAGTTCCAGTATGAAATAGAGACAAATAACCTGCGAAATTCTATGCTTCTGAATGAAGACGACTAATGGACAAATTCGTAGCATTTTGGACAAAAGGAAAACGATTAGGGTGCTAAAAACTCGGGACAATCCGGCCGTATTCACACGTAGAATCTACGTGACATCCACCTAGTGTTGCATTCGTGTTGACGTCGACGGTGAGCGGAAGCCACGGAGAGAAGCATATGTACAGCAGAGTCGATCTGTTCATTATATTCAAAAGGTAAGCGGAATGCTAATACACCAAGGACCATAAAATAACTTTTCTCTCCTAAGCAGAAAATATGTCAGCCTTTTCTACAGTTTTTCACTAGCAATACTGAAGAGATTACAAGAGTAATTCCAACAACTACGGAACAAAGCAGATCAAAAGTAATTCCACCGACATATGACCACTATCATTGATGAATAGTTTTAAATTCAGCAAATGCTGTTTTAACCGTTTAAAACATTTCTGGAAAGTAATATCACCGGATCTGTTCTTGCTAACCACACGTCTGCTTTGAATCTATTCATCCTTGATTTGTTGATACCTTTTTTACGGTCTTATTAGTGTAAGCATCATAATAGCTTTTCCTCAGCGTGGAATACGACCAATATGATGGAGGAATTTGAATAACACAAGAAAATGATGCGATTAAATAGGACAAAAAAAACAGTACGGATATAGTAAAAGCAAAGTTCAGTACGGGAAAATCATTAAGACTATCCAGCTTCGTAATCCAATTTTTATTAGAAAAATTTTCTGTGCTATTACGAAACGGATATTAGCATAGCACTCAATTTATCACATCCTCAACGAGCCATTGATAGACTGGACGCTGGTTATGTTGTCGTCACAGGATTAGCCGCCGTTTTGAAAGAATCAGCGACTATTCAGGATGAGATGAATGCCACCCTATTACGATTGCCCTGAAATGCAGACAGAAGTCAAATTTGAGCAGCAGTCGACATTTCAGTAAGAAGGGAAGATGACAGGCCCTCGATTCTCAGCCAATAGGACAACTTCTATAGTCGATAAGATTCAAAGTCAAGGGACCGAATGAAAGATGTGTTATGAAGCGAAAACATTTGAAAGTGAATTATGTAGGACTTTTTCAACAATCAACATAGATTTTGCCTTTAGTTTTCGTCTAGGAATAACGATAATTTTTCTATGACATGGTTGCGCTAACCGAAGATTGTTGGCAGAATGTGGAAAAGGTCTGTGACATAAACATCAACGCACCAACGTTGCGAAGAAGTGTGGTCTCGCTGGAAGGTTTGTTTAAAGCAGCATCTGCATTATCTGCAGGTCAGCTGGATTTACACAAAGATGCAATCTGTCTTATTAGGCTCACCGGAATGTCTTAGAACGTTAAAAGTTTGATGTTCGTCTCTATTCATCGATATTCGACATCTGTTCAAAATGACGTAGCCAAATTGAAGAAGTAACTGCAAAAGTACTCAATGAATAACCAGATTAACTTTAACAACCAGTCACTCTCTTTTCTTTACATATTTCTAGTTGTTCTGTAAATTCACCCTTTTCTATCATACTAACAAAGCATTCGATTCATAGAGACCATTGATAAATGAAGTGCTTTTTTCAATGGAAGATCATCAAGATTGGTGAGAATATAATTACGGATTATTGTGTATTGAAATCGGCTTTTTTTTTTTTAAAGCATAGGATAGAGCATTATGCAGTTCGTTACATTTCAAAATTACCTCGATACTGAGTTCTTGTTTAAATTCCGAATTGAAAAATTGATAGATGCATGTGAGGATTGCGAAGCTTAACACCAACTAGAAAATTCCTAAAAAAATCCCCCAGTTTGGACTGGACAAACCTTCTTTTTAGTGTCTTCGACCTGCAAACTGCCCATGGATATATCCAAAATGGTAGTGATTTTTTTTATTGTCGTCCTCTTGCTCGATTCGATTTCTTCTTTTATTGGAAAAAGATTTGTAAAAAAAAATTGTAAGGATTTAGAAGTGGAATCTGAGATCTTAAATCGACTGACACATGCGTGCATCGAAAGCTATGCAGGTCGTGGAAGTTCGGAGTGATATGAGCATCATAATGTCGAAATTATGAGGAATGCTTTGACTTTCGCACAGTTCGACTGCAGAATGGAGAACCTTTGGCAACACGGGAAGAATTGATGCTGGAATTCAATGTATCGAAACTGTGCTAATTATAACTTGGGATGTGAGTTGAATAGCTATCATGGATAACGCTTGCAAGTTTTACCTGATAAAACAATCATTATCAAAGCGAAAACAAACACGTTGATAAAGATGTGGTCGTAAAGTATATAAATTTTAACCAGCGGTATGATTCATTTTGAGCTCATAGCACTACGAAGCTGGTGTCCTTACTGGCTAAAGTGTGCAAGCTTGTGAATTATTGCTGGTGTATGCATCCCCACATTCAATGGTGTTCAAATGGAGTTCGGTTTTGCACTGTATGCAGGGCACCTCGGCGATAAATTTGGCCGTATCAGGTCCCCGGTATGTGAGTTGTTGTAGGAAAGGGCTAGACCAGGCATGGGAGAAATTTACACCGCATGAGCAGCAGGTGAATCAAATTTTTAAGTAATCGAATGTATCCTTGAGAAGATTTTTGCTTCAAATCTAGACCAACAGAGCGGCGGAGCTTGCACGGTTATATGCGCGTCAATGATGCTTCGGCACCCCCATAAATTACACCAGAAACAACCACTATTTGTAGGCGTGCTTTTTTTTTGCAAAAAAAAAAACTGCCTATGTTATACTTTTTCTTCCTCCATTAGTTATGAGTGGTGGATTGTTAGGAAGAGGTGAACAACAGGTTTCGCAACGTATTTTGCTGAGTGATCTCCAACATTTTTAATTTATGCATATAGCTGAGGATATGCAACGCAGCGGCTAGACGTGCTCTACAATACGAACGTGTGACTGGCTCGATTCCGAACCCCAGTTTTATATACCCGCAGCAGTTCTTTGACTCGCTTCATCGTCTAGAAATCGCAATCCATGTCATTGGTGGCACGCCCTCGCGTGTGCTTCACTGCGGTTTGAGAATCCGATTTCCCACATGAATGAGATGCTTAACGCTGACAGAGTGCACTCTGCTCCAATACATAGGAGCACTAGGTTGCAATAAATCTTCGAAACTACTTCTTTATGACTAAAATGAGAGGACAACAATCATGTGACATGCCGACCAAACAACCGACCGACCGAGAAAAATGAAGGCTAAATACTTTTTTTGTCGATGAATAATCTGCATTCATAAAGAAGCTTCTGATAATCAACAAGCTAATTATTCTCAGTAATTGATAATATAATAATTACGTTCATATATTCTAATCAAAAATCATTAAAGTTTTGATATTCCAGCTTGGCGCTGAAGATTTCCATCGCCTTCCCTTGGTGGCTGACGATGACGTTGACCAGGACGAATTCTGCTTCGATGGACGGTCGATCAACGCTTCAGAAGAGATTACGGATTGTTCTTTTGCTCATTCATAATTAAACTGTACTTATAATACCCAGTGTTGGCAAAACCACAGAATCAACTTCAATATCAAGTTCACAACTATATAAGACACTTATGTGTAAAGTAAGTCATCAGACACTTCTCGGGAAATAACCTTCATCAAATGTTCGCAGAAAAGTTCAAAATGAAACGTGTAATGGTTAACAAAGTAACTATGAATCAAACTGGTGGATGAACCGGTAACATTAAGGTACAATTTGATAAAAAAGTTCATAAAAACACACTCTCATTAATGCAAATTGGTTCACTTCGACTTTGAGAATATTTCTACTAGAACCTATTTTGAATCCATTCCACGGTGGTCTGTAGTGTCATATGATCGCTCCTTTTGACATGCACAAATCAAATTCAAGAAATGCGCTTTCTTATCGCCGCACTACAGACCTTCGGTAATATGGATGGAATGTGTTTGACGGCCGAATATGCAATGAACGAATTCAGTCTAAGATACGTAGTCATTAACAAGGTAGAAATGGAAGAAATTTGACTTGACTTGGATTACTGATAGTTTTAAGACGAGTGATACTAGGATTTGTAAAGGAAGAAGCATAAAATACTTACTCTTTATGGGGTTGATACTAGAGCACTTCACAATACGTGTACCTACATGATATCAGAGATTAAAGGATACGTGTTAGCTTTTAGATGTGTTCTTAGAAGAAATTGAAAACAATTACATAATGTTGATAGTAGGTTTAAGGCACTTGGCCTTTAAACATTACAGTATACTGCACGTAGAGCTTTAAGCTTTAGGCGAAGAAGTGGTTTGTTTTTGTGATTGTAGGTGAGGAACCTGGAATTGTTGAATATCAGCTATTAATTTCAGTCAGTTTTAGTATCAAACAGTTGACTTACGGCATCCGCCTCAGTTCTTTCGGTCATTGTACCCATATTTTCAGAGACCTGTTCACATGGCGATGTCTGCTTAGATGTCATTTGAACAGAAGAAGAAGCACTATTCTCGTTCTTAATATGAGAATTACTGCCGTTTAACAGATCCGTAGCAATGTTATTTAGACCTACCTGTTCATGTTCTACGTTCAACTCTTCCACAATTACCAAACGATAAGGAGGGTTTGAATTATCAATTTTTATAGGAGTTAAATCCTCGAATGTTGTCCGATGTGGCTTATTACATAGAATTCCAGATTTCATAACGAAGAAGTCTGGTGATTCGTCGTACCCCTAAAAATGAATGCAGCAGAGTTGATAACTTTTGTTTTTTTTAACTCCAAAACACTTGCGATATATTAGGATATGATCTTAAAAAACATGAGACCTAGAAATAATTGATGCAGCTGCGTTTT
This sequence comes from Parelaphostrongylus tenuis, assembly GCA_019055375.1. Taxonomy (NCBI): domain Eukaryota; kingdom Metazoa; phylum Nematoda; class Chromadorea; order Rhabditida; family Metastrongylidae; genus Parelaphostrongylus; species Parelaphostrongylus tenuis. The sequence goes on along the minus strand of JAHQIW010002851.1, from coordinate 66,622 downwards.
CAGTAACAGTTGCTGTATGCTGTATGTATTATATTTATCAATGGTGTAACTGCGATGGACTCTCACGTACGTTGCTATCAGCACTATGAGCACTTGGACTTGTCGCTCCTTCTTCTTTACGATGTTCGCTGATTTCCATGGAAATATCGATATTAATCGCATCATCACCGGAAAGCTCGAACCCGACAATACTTGAGGAGTCTGAACGAAATGACGCCATAAAATTTATATTTGAAAAAAAAAGTAACCCAAAAGCAAAATTGAACAAAACTTCTTTTTTTTTAAATTCTTCTAATCAATCCTAGTGAACCGTTTATTATGGTAATGGCAAGGATTGGTTCCACACCCGCCTCACCAAACCACCAGCCAGCAGTCCAGCATCGGGAAATTGGTACCAGACTTATCTTGATCCGATTCTCTTCTTGAAATCGGTATGAATGAAGCGCTCTAACACACTTGTCCCAAAACTCGAGAGAAAATCGGCACGATTAGCATTCGACAACACTGTTGAAGGGAAACGCAACAATCCCCAAACAACAGAATAACCCCAGCAAAATTCGAAAGCCTTATAACTTTTTATTATTACTCTGATACTTTATAATTCTATCTATATGGTCATTTTTTTTGTGGATATATAATTTCCATGTACGGTAAAAACCTTGAGTGCGAAACGTATTCTTCTTTTCGCTCTTACAAAGTTCCGTGATAGATAACTTTTCAAAAATCATTTACAACATCGGAATTTTCGCGATTTGGGCTATCGAATGTTCAGTAAGTACTCGGCGAAGAGCCATAAACAAGACACAGCCGAGCGACTAAAACAAACAGAGTGTGAGAGATGATTTTATTTTCGCTGCTAAAACGTAATAAAAAAGGCCTTTTTCAAAAATCAAACCTATTGTTAAATCGCAGGAAATTAAGCTTTCGAATAGTTACCAAATGCCTAAGAGAAAAGTTCTGTTAAGAGGACGGCATTCAAACAATAGTAAACCGTAGAAGGTACACGCCGTTCCTGAGAGGGTAAAGTACTGAGATTTTGATGAAAGGTCGAGCACAACAAACCCATGCCGTAGAAACACTGCGCGCTTAAGGTAAAATCTAATTAATATTTTTTTGGCTGTTATAGGTTAGCAAAGTCCTCTCAAGATAAAGTATATAATTGAAATCGTCGAGATTAGATTTATCGACTGGTCACTGAAAGTCTGAAGGAAAAGCGACGAAGGCCCCGTCCTCGAAGGATTAGGCATCTATATTCAAAGTAACCCTCGTCACTAAGCCAGGCGTGAAAATGAAAGGTGTTGACAATGTAAATTGTACTCTCGCATTTCAATAAAAACATATAATCTTGCATCTTAACGTCAAAAGGATAAACAAAGCACCGCTTGGGTTTTTTCCTTAATGGAAATACTTCCATCAAGAGAAACGGAATCGACACAAAACTGTTCATTTTTTTCACTGTCCTCTTCGGCCGCGATAGCTGCAATTATAACGTTAAAGAACTGAATTAAAATGAAAGCTGGAGTCGAAATCCTTCCTTAGTTGTAGAGTGATGTGCAAAACGTTCGCGCCAAGCGGGACTAGAACTTGCACCTCACTCTTCCCGGGAAAGCGTGCTCTATGCGTTACACTATTGACGCCCATTTTACACATCGCTCTTTCTACTCTACAGAGCATCTATCTGTCAGCCACCAGCCGTCAACGGCCTGGCCCGGGTAATAGATGCGCTGTAGAGTAGAAAGAGCGATGTGTATAATGGGCGTCAGTAGCGTAACGGATAGAGCACGCATTCCCGGAAACAGTGAGGTGCGGGTTCTTGTCTCGCCTGATGCGAAAGTTTTGCACATCACTCTACATCAATGGTTATATATTTGTAACATCATACCACCGCTAGAAGCAGTTAAATCAAAAGAATCTCGTTTGATGTTCCTTAGTTCTTGGTATAATCAAAGTGCGCTCTTTAAAAACGTGTTTCCCAGATACGGGAAACAACACCTCTTACCTCTTGTAAGCCGCGCGTATTACTATTAATAAACGTCTGGCCGTGCCGCATTTGATTCACTGTGTCTTAGTGTAAAGGGGTGCGCGACCCAACATAAATCTGATACATACTCATTGAATTTATTCAATTATTCTTTCTTATTTGATTGGTCTTACAACATCTACTATTGAAAGCTTTACAATACTCTACAGAGAACTAATTACAAAAGGCATAGAGTTTATACCTTCTAAATGATTTACGTCTCTCCGTGGCTGGGAGATGTTGCTGAGCGTCAAACTGCGAAGTACAGCGGGGGATCGAAACCACAGAAGAGTCACCCAAACTGGAAGAGAGCCGACGTTTTCACACGGAAGGCCAGCTAAGGAGTATACCGTGCCAAGAATGACCGCCTTCTTGGTGGCTACTAGTCGCAAGGTGGTAATCTCCCTCTATTCCGCAAGGGCCGTCGACTGCTCTAATGTTGTGACTAGTTGAACAAGCCCTGGCTAGATCTCCCTCGGGACTTTAAAGAACAAAACAGGTAAACCACCATATTTTCCCTATGCTGGAGCTCGCACTATCAATAAAGATGAGCCGTCAAAGTATCCAAATAAGTACAGGTTTACGAGCTTTCCACAAAAGAAAACCTAAACGTGTATTAATTTAACCCTTTTTGTACTGCGTGAGTCGTTTTCGGTTAGCATTATTGAAGTGCCCTTAATCTATTCTGTCCTCTACTAATAATGAAACTCCTTTAGTGACCATAAAAATTCAAATTTCTCTAGAAAACTTTAATAACATCATTCGAGTAAACCTAAGCAGCCGTTCGACCGCGCCGCGTGTTAGGCAAACAATCATCCCGGCACCGAAAGTATCAAGAGAATAAAATAGGAAATGCAAACTTCCAGCAATAGTTAGCTGGTATTAAATCGATGCCAGTACTTGAAAAGTCTTATAGTATTTTACTGAAAAGAACGAAGATAAAGAAGAAAAGAAAAAACACCTTGATCTGTTCCTTTGACAACTTTATCGGAGTTGACTTTAGTGTTCTTCTCTTCAGACGTGTCCCTCACCAAAATGTCTAACTGTATAGTTTTCGGTGCCTTGTTTTCATTCAAGTTTCTTACATACTCACGGATCCATTCCTCTCTGGGCAAAATCGGTCCTATTTTCCGAATTGGAGGACGAGGTCTTGAAAATTTTTCTTCACACAAGCGAAGCAGTTTTTCATTAAACTCTGAGAGATCAATAGGCTCTAGAGTAAAATCTTTTCTCTTCCTCTTTACTGTTGTGGGCTCTGGCTCCTTCACAGCATTCGTGGATCTACTATCTACACATTCCTCCTTAATTGCTTGACATGTGTTACTTGATCCCTTATCAAGATCCTCTAAGGTTTCGCGTTTGCTACATCTTTCTTCTTCTCCAGACTTCGCCTCAGATAGATCTGGTTTATCATGGATTTGCGTCTCGCACAAAGCCTGTCGTTCACAGTCCAGAAGATTCAAAGTATTATGAGAACTTCCAGCCCTATTGTCCCACTCAGAATTACCATCATCCGATATCTTAAATATTAAAATAAGAAATAAACTATATAAATTCGTAAGAAGAGAAAATTGTAATAAATGATCCAAGAACTACCTGGCAGATATCGAGAGAATTGCGCTCAGATTGAAGATTATCAAATTCACGGGCACTGAGGCCCCCGAGAAGCATCTCAGTATGCTTGTTCTCGTCATTCTCAAAGCGAGCTCTAGCACAGACATCTGAAGGCAAGAATGTTGTTGATAAAAAAGTTTTGATCTTAGATTTTTTTTGAACTCTTGTAACATTCCTCATGATATGCTCTTCATACAAGCGCGAGGAGCGCACTGCTAAGAGGTGCTTTGGTAGACATAAAAAGGATAAGAGATAGAACTGTCAGCGTCAATCAATCCCTAGGGGATGAGCCAAACATTCGTCTTCAACTTTCAATTATTTAAGATGGTCGGGAGCATAGCTGGCTCTTCCAATGACTCGCAGTGTCCTATCATTGTATCAAGTCGACGCTGCCGCCTCCCAAACAAGTCTAGCATAAAATTGCTGACTCCGGATGGATGGAGGACTTGGCGAGTCATGAGCGCGAGGTCAAACCATCGACCTTGTGGGTGACGTAGAGCACCTCTAATTACTAAGATACGCTCCTACTGCGATACATATGGTCGATATTCGATGGTCGATAGTTCGGTCCTGCGCTCGAGCTTACCAGACCTTCCATCCCTTCGGCGTTGATGAATTGACGCCAGGCTTCCGTAGGAGGACAGAAACATTGACTTGGTACATCAGTAGGCCACCGCATTGTGAAGGCCAGATCTGTATTGAAACATTTCAAGCTATGCTTGATGAAGACGACTGCATGGTGAATTCCTCAATGATTAAAGACTTATCCCTCTGCGTAGTTCTGTACCCGCCATGTGCACGTTATACGAAGAAACATGCTAAATTGGCTTGCTTACAGTTTTCTGTAAAATTAGACATTTAAAAATCCATGCCGACTCGATTACAGGAAAGTTTTAGTTCAATCGTTTTGAAAGTCATTTGCCATCTGTGGTCGCACTAATTATCGAGCAACTCCAACAATGAGAAGTACTTATGGCTCACAGTTGCCAGTAAGGCAATAGTTAGAGCATACATAATTTTACTCCTAACGAGACATCTGGTTGAGATGTCGAACTTATTCCGTAATCTGGTCGTCTCCTTAAGAGAATGAAACTCTGATGAACACTGGTGTTGAGAAAATAATTTACTGATAGTGATATAACATGTTTTGAGCTGTTAGGTCTAGTGCTATACAGTTACCTGTTTTGCCCTAATAGGACTCATCAGTAGCACCCTCCCTCGGTTCAGCCAATCACCTAAGTTTAAATAATCCTCTGTGAACTAAATTTCGATGTCGAGTAATAAATCACCCTAATTCAGATGATAGAATTATCTGACTTGGGGTGATTGATTACTTGGTGTCGAAACCTCTATAGAGGATTATTTAACCTCAGGAGATTAGCTAAACCAAGGGAGGTTGCTAGTGATGAGTCCAATAGGACGAAACAGGTAACTGTATATCACTAGACCTAACAGCTTAAAACACGTTATCCCTTATCAGATTATATCATTATGAGCGGGTTTATAAAAAGCATTCGGTAGAAAAGAGAATAATCTAAGGCAACTGTTTCGAGTGCATTGGAGCAAAAACAACTGCTGTGGACACTAGACTACAGGCATTTGGTCACTGATGAAAGCAAAAGCGCCAAAACTTTAGTCACTGGTGGATGGTTTTCTTGTCATAAACCCTTTCTTAGCCCTCGCAACAGTTTATCAACAGAAGGAAATATTCAGTACTGTTAACGTTGATTGGAAGTTGGTTACCGCAAACAAAGCAACTCTATGAAACCAGGAATACAGATGAACATAAAGGATAAAGGATAGCGCTTCCCGCAATGATCAATCCCTGGGTGATGTGTCATGCATTCCACTTCATCAAACATCGTTTGAAGTGATTCAATACATAATATCTGGCCTTTACAATTTACAATGATTCGCGATGGCTACCGATGCATCAAGTCAGTTCTGCTACCCTTCCAGACGAGTCTAGTACCATTTCGGCGACACTAGGGGGGATTGAAGAGGTGAGCCCTGAGCGCGCGATCGAACAATCGACCACGTGTGTGCCGCAGGGCACCTCCTACCACCGCACTATGGGAGTCTTTGTTTTGGCACAGATCAAGCCAAGCAGAATTAATGGTAAGGATAGCTATTTGGCATTTTTGTTCAGTTTCAACACACTCTAGTAGACTAACCTGGGCAAGCATTGTTATCGCGACTTTTCGACGATGTGCTCTTTTGCGGAGAATGAGCATCACCACCATCCGCCATCGTCGGAGAATGTTTGAAAAGACTTTGCGTTTCCTCCTTGAAATGTTTTTGGTAGAAATTTCTTGTCTCCCAATGCTCCGGTTAACGGTCTGAAACTTATCAAACGATAAAAGATCGTGTTTCACCAAACAATGAAACGACATGATTGAAATAAACATATAAGGGACCACAATTTGTCCTAGCTTCTCTAGGACTGTAAATTCAAACTAAGCAGTCATAATGAATTAAGAAAACGAGGCAGACCAATTACTATTACGCAATGGCAATTCTATTTAGAATCGACAATAATTCTTTATTAGAAAGCTTCTTTGAATTGCAACAGAACATGAGCCCATTAGTGTAGTGGTCAGCACGCGCCACCAGAGAGAGTAAGATACGGGTTCAATTTCCGCCAGAGGTTCAAAGTTTTGCATATCGCTCAAAATAATTCGACATATAGGCAATACATCACAACACTGCTATAAAACATTGAAATAAAGATTTCTGCTAATTATACTCAACTTGCACTTTCCGCCTACGAAATCCTTATTCGCTTGCTGATATGCACGAGCAATACGAAGTGCCTCTGGCCACAACGGCAAGCTGAGTTTTATGGCTTCTTTTACCTGGTCAAAAGCAATGAGAATATAGAACAACCGAATTTAAACGATCAAGTCGCTCTAAAGAGCATTTGCCACTTATCAGTAAAAGGTCCCAGTAAATAAGTTCTCATCATTACGTAATTAAATGAGAAGCACAGTGGTTGTGATGTACATCTTTACCAGAACAATGCTGTACGATCCCACACCTGGCTTACCCTTCCGAATTTGAGAAATCGGTACCAGACCTGCCCAGGAAAGTTCACTGTCCGCAATCGAAGTGGGAGAGGTCTCGGACTCGACCAAGGCAAGGGAAGCCCTCAACCTTTTTCGCACGACAGCTGATCGATTTTCGCAAGCAGTGCGCGATTTGCGTTAATTAGTAATGATTTCATCATTCGTTTTGAAATAAAACTTAGCTTTTTGTAATACTCTGATACTCAATAATGTTCTCTTCACGCTGATATACTTGTTGTGATTATACGACTCTTATAAGCAAAGAAGACTCCAAGTGTGAAACGTGATCCTCCATTCGCTCCTACGGCGCACTATTGAAACCTTCTCAAAAATCAAATTCGGCTAAGGAATCGCCAAGATTTGTACTATCGAATGGAAACAATCTACAGACCCTAGCCGTGCATACAAAGCACTTCGAATGTGAAATACTCTTAGTTGCTCCAATTTAGCGCACTATTGGGTAAGCTAGAAATTTCCCAAACTTTTCCGTTTATGCTGATTATTTTTAGAGCACTTAAGTTTTTGTTTTTACTGCCGTTTAAAGTAGCATTTTAGGGTTATTTTGATATATAACACCTTTGAGTTTGTTTCAAGATGGAACTACCCGAGAGTAAAAACGATTTTGATGCTACATGAGTATTGTTTCATGCCAAAGCAGCACTTGAAACCAAACGATACTCGCGTAGTTGTTAACTAACAATCGTTTTTGCTCTCAGGACAAATCCATCTTAAAACAAATGCATAAGTGAAATAGTCGCAAGAAGCTGCTTTAAAAGATAGTAAGAACAAAAATTAAATGATAAAAAATAATCAACAAAAACGAAAAAGTCTAGGAAATCCCTTGGCAATTCAGTAAAAAGGTCTTTAGAAAATAAAGCAGAGATTTGAAATCACCGAGTGCGAAGTCTCGAACAATTATTAAAATTCTTGAGAAAGATCTGTCTAGAGAAAAAGCTCGCAAAAGTATCGCGCATCGAAAACGATGCATGCTGTCCGCAGAGTGTTGAACAGCAGCTGAATTCTCATAAGAAAAATGGGAGGACCTCAATGGAAGGTTGATTGGAAGAAACGAATTAAATGCAATAAGTTCAGGGGATCTGCCAAGTAGATGTGAAAAGCGGGTTGCCTGAAATAAATCACTTCAACACAAAAATTCGTCCTCCGGTGGAAATTGAACCCATGTTTTACCCCTTACCGGGGGCGCGTGCTACCACTATGCCACCAAGGTCACCGCTTTGCGATCACTCGTTCTTCAACATGAATTATCGAATCTATTAGCAACCAACTCTCAACGAGTTTCGTTTTGTAAACACATATCGGCATTGAGAAGTCGTTTGGTTATAAAGCGCTAGCCTTTGTGGTGTAGTGGTAACATAAGCCCCCGCAAGGGTGAAACGCTGGTTCAACTCCCACATGGTGCAAAAATTCACCTTCTCTTCGCTCTACCAGCGCTCCATAAGATTTTTCCAAAAACCAAACTTAGCTTCAGAAACACCCAAATTCATATTATCTAGTAACTACTACAAGTTTGTTAAAAGACCATTCATAAACCCTAACCGTTTCAGTGACGCTTGCCGCGAATTTCTGTGAATTTCATTTATATAGCCATAAAAAACCCAGCCAACAAAACATAGCGCCTAGTTTGAGATTCAATTTTATTTTCGCTGCTGCAGCTCACTAAGAAAGGTGTTTTCACAAACCAAGTACAGCACTGAGATCATCAATATTCAAGCCATCGAATGATACTCAAATTCCCAGGGAACACCAGAAACGGTCCCGCCCATAATGTTGAGAAATTGACTGCGATGTCCGAAATGTCCTCCCAGATGGTCTAGCGCCTCATCATGGCTGGGAGGTGTTCTTGGTTGTCGGACTGTGAAGTGCACCGCGATATCCAATTCCCAGCAAAGCCACCCAAGCTTACGAGTCGGACGTTTACGCCCGAAAAGCTCAGATGAGAGTAAACCGTAACAGGAACGATCGTAACTACTAGTCCCAATGTGGTAATCTAGCTCTGATCCACTAGGGCTGGCGACTGCTCTAATGTGATGACGACCTGCGAGAAGCCCTGGCTAGGCTTATTTCGGGTCTCAAGGAAACAACTAAACCAGCATAATTTCCTTGTGCTGGGGCCCGCACTATTAGTGAAGACGGGCCGTTAAAGTATCAAATAGGTAATAGAACGTATCACGACGAGTTTCCTTTGTGATTTAATCAATACAAAAGGCTGATAGATAATTTATTCGGCTGTTTCGACGAGTTCATTTCCTTTGAAGTCGATGAATCGAGTCGATAGTCCATTGTGGTTCGTCCTCGTTGTATATATTCGCTTTCGTTTCGTTCGAGTCTCGGACCTCCTTCGATGGAGCACCGCTTAAATACAGAATCTACTCACTCGGCGATGTTTTTGTGAATACAGGATTGAGCGCATGCTAGCCAGCTAATCACCCGCTGTAGAGACTTGTTATCTTCGGGAAATCTGTCCTGAGGAAATCGCTATTATTATTAGCTGACACAAAACGCAATAGTACTTCGAAAGCCGATTTTCTAGGAAATCATCAAAACATTAACCGAATAAATCATGTTTACCCCTTGCGGACGATGAGGGTTATTTTGACAATGACATTTCCAGAGGTCATTTTTCGTTCAATCAAGCATTTTATTCAGAACTTACACAATCATTCGGAAGCTTAAATCGCAGGGATTTCGATACTTTATGTGGTTTTCAAGAAGACCTTTGTAGTGCGCTGCAGCTGCAAAAAAAGATTATATTTCACACTTGGTTTGACTTATTTGCTCAGGCGAAGTTTGAGAATCTCGTTTTATTGGACTAGGCTAAGCTCATTCGTTAGCCCAAATCTCGGGGAATTTGAAGCCTAAGTAGGTTTTCGAAAAGCCCTTTATAGCGCACTGTGAGTGGGGGAATGAATTTGCGTTCCCACCTCCGAATTTTACTTCGCGCACAGGAGTTATATATGCACAAAAATATATGAATTTGTAGAGAAAACCATGCTCTATCAGAGCGGTGCAAAAAAACTCGAAGCACTTTCAGAAACAATGAACAAAAACTTTGTTGGAAAACGGAATTCGCGCGCCACGATAATATTGATTACGTTGCCGTCCGCAAAGGATTATAAACCTTGGATGTATTCGCTAAATCATAAAAGGAGTCACTATTGACCGACAAACCTGGGTTAAAAGAAAGCCGGTTTCCAAAATGATATACTATGATATGAATAGACTATGAAAATGATATATATCAAAACAAAAATGAGCAATTCCCCTATAATAAAAAATTTCCTTTTACAATTTAGCTGCATTGTAGGGGACACGTTTCATGACTGACTGTGAAGTCTTAAGTCTAATCTTCTATTTTCGCTGATCTATAATAGAGTAAAAATAAACCGGTAGAAAAAAAACGAACTTAAAATGAATGGATGAACGGATGAATGGATGAACGAATAGGTGGTAGATAAACTTTCACTGCATTCTATAGAACCAATACAAAAAAGTGACCTATTGAGAATGAAAATTCGTTTGACAAGGTCGCGCGTGAGAAACAGAGCATGTTTGCCACCCCAAAGATACCAAATAATGATAAGGTATTTGATATAGGAATTAGTGCATTTTCGTGGCACGAGGTATCGCAGTGGTTAATAATAAGGGAAACTAGGAAGCACGGTGATGAGCAAAGCTTTGGTTCGATTCCTTCCTCGGCACTCATCTCCAATTGATCAATAAAAACCATGGCTCAAGTACCTCTAAGATTGCAAGAAGGATCGTTTTTACCAATAATAATCATTTAATAAATCAACATGGCTTATATTTTATTTGTTGAGCCGTGTTCATTGCCAGACGACTCAAGGGGTGCGCAATAAATCTAGCTGATGAATATTTTTACATTTGCCGTGAAAAAACATTTCAATTGCTATAAGAATCATTCACGAAAATGCTTAAGGTTTAGAAAAAAAGACGTCCTAAGTGATATCACGTCTTTGGAGATGTACAGAGTTTTGTGTTCGCTTGTATTACGCCGCAGAAAATCCGCTACACTTGAGCGACTGAGTTGATTTTCACATAGACTCCTTTGTGTTCGAAGCGCTTGATGGGTTATCCCTAAGCCACCAACATTTACCATAAATCTCCAGCGAACTCATGGCAGCGATTTCGAGAACAGTTGAGGTGAAGGATAAATCTTGATACTCAGGTGAGGCTGCCATGTTTAGTCTGTCTGCGAGGCGATGTTGCCATACTCTAGTCTGCCGCTGAGGTGAGAATGCTGAGCTCTAGTCTGTCTAAGAGGCGAAGGTGCCTTACTACAATCTGCCGCTGAGGCGAGGCTACCGTATCATAATCTGTCTATGAGATGATGCTGCCATAATCTAATCGGCCGCTGTGGTGAGGCTGCCGTACTATAATCTGTCGCTCAGCTGAGGCTGCCGTGCTCTGTCTATGAGATGATGCTGCCATACCCTGATCTGTCGTAGAGGTGATGCTGCCGTACTATAATCTGTCGCTGAGGTGAGGATGTCGTAGTGTTTTGTCTGAGAGTATCATATACGTATATATAGTACGACAGCATCACCTCTCAGACAGATTTAGTACGACGTTCTCACCCCGGTGACAGATTAGAGTATGGCAGCATCATCTCGTAGACAGATTATGGTTCGGTAGCCTCGCCTTAGCGACAGATTGTAGTAAGGCACCTTCGCCTCCCAGACAGACTAGAGCTCAGCATTCTCACTCCAACGACAGACTAGAGCTCAGCATTCTCACCTCAGCGACAGACTAGAGTAGGCAGCCTCACCTCAGCGAGGTGAGGATAGTGAGGGGATAGTGTCGCTGACTTGATATATTGTACTCTACCGTGAGTCATTATAAAGGTCAGAGATACTCACGATCAGGTCAAACTGTGCTAGATGAAGGCGCGTTCATGGCGCAATTTTCAGAAACTATTCAATGCCGAGATGCAGCTTTTTTCAGTGTTTCTATTGTTGAAAATGGCTTACAGTCAAATCAAGGAAGGTATACTGAACACTTCCTACCTTACATTTGCTTCAGTCTTCTAGAAATTAGTATGAAATCGGTTAGAATCTCAGTGGTCAAGGTCCTGTTCTGTAGATTGTAATTCAGGTGCTCAGAGAAATATATCTTGCCTGCAGGGTATGGTTTATGACCAGATTCACCACCTGCTACTAGGGATGCGAGACCTTTTGCACGGTACTCGTTGTAATCACTGCGCAATGTAACTCTGCGGCACTTCTATAATTTCTTCAATTAGAGAAATCATCAAAAAACCTTGGTTAATATGAAAAACTTGGTTAGTCTGAGGGTCTTTCAGAGAGCATGGTGGTTACAGTGAGGTCAATTGTGGTCAGCATTAAAATAGACTTATTAAATGTTTTCGATGCCTTAATATTAGTAAAATTGAAGCAACGTCAGTTTCCTTATTTTCTCTTTTACAGTAAGCATCGATGTGATGCTCAAACTTTCAACTTTATCATAAAAATGACTGTAGAGGCTTACCGTAATTCTTTCGAATGGCATGAGTGCATTTTACCCACGCACCTGATTTGATGACGACATAAGGAAGACGATTGAAAAATAAGCATTAATATCTCATATGAATGTTGTTCTGTAAAGATTTCTCAGCTTAGCCCTTTCGGGACCGCGGATCCACTTCCTCTACATCTCTAACCCGCAGCGTGGGAAAGCATTGAATGTATGGTTTTATTATTTTAACTGCATTATTGTTATTTTCTTCTCTTATATGTGAATATGTAATACTGTTATAAGTAGAAAAATAACAGCAATAATATAACTGAAATTATACAATGATACATTCAATGTGTTCCCATATTCGAGTTAGAGATGCAGAGGTGTTGAGCTCACAGTCCCGAATTGGCTGGACGAAGTCTGCGACTATTTGGCTAGAAGTTCAACATGACGAAGACATCGAAACATTATCCGATCAAACGTTGTCATCGATTTCGTCTAATTTGAGAAATGCTTGAAAAATACTTGAATGTCATCGCCGGTCAAGCAATAGTGGGTTTTCAAGTTTTCATAAAGTTCTCCACATTTAGAGCAGACAATGCAGTAAATACAGAGGGGGAGACAGTCCTGTCTGTGAGATCCTCAATTAAACTAACTTATTTTTTTGACCACATAGTCACTTCATACGTTTATTTCTACGTTGAGAAATGCGTAGCACTTTGCTAGACCAACGGTCTGAGACTGGCGTAATACAGGCACCCGAGAAAAATTGCTTTTTTTTTCCATCCATTCGGAAGTTTAAGCGTCCATACCTTATCGAAAATAATGCCTTCAGAGGCGTTGACGAGAACGTTTAATGCGTCGTCGACTGCATCAAGTGGTTCATTGATGAATTTTTTGCTGATTGGTGACATGTGTTCTTCCACAAAAACCTTAGAAAAGAGTAGGAAGTGGTCAATAGTTTACAGGTTTTTCTTCAGGAGAAAAGACACGAGGTTTTTGTAATGGAATATCACGGCTCATTGAGAATGAGCTGTTGATTATTGAGAAATGTCGATAGTAGTAGATAAACGGCCTTGGAAATCACTATAGCTAGTTATACCAGTAAATGGTCAGATAAAACCCGACCGTGAAAGGTGAGAGATCGCGACGGTTTGACGAGTGTTTTGAGTTCAAGTACGAATAGTCATTTTTGATACTGGGTGATTTGAGGGTAGCAGTTGTTAGCACTGCAAAACGTTCTTTGGTCGACTCGATTCACATGATATCAGTCGGATTGTGTCAGGTGTCAGAGGTGAACGGGCTGGTATAATTACATACTTCATAAGAGATAATTCATGACTTTGGTGGGTTAAAGGGATTAACTTCTTAACGATCAATCCTTGAGGACTTGCACCACGCATTCGATTTCATCAAGCATCGTTAGAGATGGCTGATTGGGTCTTGTGACCTTTACAATGGCTCACAGTGGCCTACCGATCTATCAAGTCAGTGCTGCCAACCTACCACACAAGAGTGGTACCAATTCACCGACCCCTGACGGTATGGAAGGCTTGGTAAGCCATGGCATGGAGTAACCATCCACGATGTCTCTGTCGCAGGGAACCTCTAACTGTGCGACATCCCTATCTTTGACGAGGCGTTGTTCAAATATACAATGTTTTCGGATTGGTGAAGTGCTTTAGCAAGATAACAAGTTCGGATTCATACCATAAGATCACTGCTGGTGCAGCCCGGCGGAGTTTACTACGGTGCGATCTTCCCGTATGACCTTGCTATAGTGACCACCATACCGTGAGGCAAAGGGGGAGGGGGGAAGGGGGTAAATGATGTAAAAAAGAACGACTTCGCTAGAACAACAACATCGATCGGATCCAGGGAAGTGAGTTATATGTGAATTTTAATAACTTTTTTTATTTGATAGCGCATGAGGCGCAGCAGTAGGCTCTCTGCGTCGCACGCGAGGTCGATGGTGCGTTCTCCGCTCATGGCTCGCCAAGCCATCCATCCCACCGGAATCGGTAGACTGATACCAAACTGTTTGCGAACTCATCTGAGAGGATAAGCTGCATCAACTCGATACAACGGAAGGCCACCGCGAGTCATTGGAAAGGCCAGATATGCATTCAGTCATTTCAAGCGAGATTAAACTTTGAAGACGAATGCATGACGCATCCCTTAGGTAATGATCAACGCCGAGAGCTTTAACCTTTATCTTATCTAGCCTTTACGAAGTCAGTAATAGTTGTTGTGATAGTAGTCGTAGTCGTAGTAAATCGGCGGTGCGGCGACTCGACCTTCCTCAGAGCGTGATCGTAGGTTTGAATTGATTATCTGGATGACTCGGGAAAATATTGATGCTTTGATATATCACCTAGATCAGTTTGAAGAAAAGTAAATCGAAAAAAACGGCGCGAGGCCGCTCGCGGTGGTGACGACTCGTCCTCCAGGTCCATTGCTGATTTTTTTTCACGTCTACCCAAAATGCTTGGAGAGTTTTGCACGATGATCTTCCTGCTTTCTGCGGAAGGATTAGAACGTCACCTCAAATTTATTACCGTTGTGCTTTTTGTGCCTTGGATGAGCCTGGAAATGTCCTTTTTCAAATTTTCCGACTTACCATTTAGATGCTCTCCCATGCGGATACAAAGTAGCTTATCCGATTCGCCAATGATTCATCCCGCGTGCCCTCAAGTGATGGTAAATGTACTGTACCCGAACTCATAAGACTCCTCCCCTTCCTTCTGTTGGAGCAGATTATCCGGTTTACCAGTTGACTTCCGCTGACCCAAACTGGGATTGTCTGCCATTGTGGATCCACGAAGGTCAGTCGGTTAGAAACCATATGACACGTTTCGTAACAAGCCACACTACGTCAAAACTCACTCAGGTACTGTAATGGCGCCGTTGCGTCGCGTGCGAAAGAAGGCCTGCGGGTGCTGCCTGCCTGCGACTGCCGCGCGTGCTACGCGCAACGCAGCCTGCCTCTCAACGATGCCCAGAGAGTTAACGTTCCGACTGCATTATTTGTTCGTATGCGTATAGATTTCATACGAATGTATTATTGTGAATAGTAATTAGTTGCTCAATTAATTGGTAAATAAAATGTAAATAATAATATTTCAGTATGGCCTTTTCCAAGCCCTCAACATCATCCGCTCAACCACCTATTCTTTTGATTCTTCCGAATCCACAAGCAGCCATTTCATTCCCGGGCAGCTCATCATCGTTCAATATATTTCGAATGATGTGTTAGTGGTTTGGTTTCCTACTTATTTATTTGGTTATTTATTTATTTACTCACTGAAAAAACTCTGATTGATTGGTGGATAGATGACGAACACGGAAGGCACAATAGAAAAGTAGCCAAGTCTTATTCACTGCTGGCTTCTAAAGACTTCAACACCTTGACAACGACGGTGAAATCTTGCTTGGCACGTGAAACGGTCGCGTGGCGAGCTACAATGACAGCGAGGTAGTTTGTGATGAAATTCAGAAGTAATCGTAATTAAATGACTGAATTGTCATAAGAATTTGATTGAGTACGATTGGTGAGACTTTATTAGACTATCGGTAGTAGAGGCAACGCTACTCAATGAACATAATGAAAATGATTTGTTTAAAGGGTCCTTTTTCAAAAGTATTCTTGCACACTATTATGAGAACTTGTTATAATCTGTAAGCTACCGATAAATATGAATTTTCTGCAGTATAATGTGCAACTGCTAATCGTAGGTTTTGAAGTTCATCATTTGAGTACCAGATCTGCATGGAAGCGCGCGTCGACGATTATTCCGTGACAGAGAGAGATGAGCTAAAATCGACTCACGTCCTTGTCAAGGAGTTAACAAATCGTTACGTTACTTTATGTTTGAGAAGTTGCAAGCTTCTATAGAGATATGAACTGCTAGCTTCTACATTTATATTTATGATCTTTACTTATTTAATTTGTACTTGAATTTCTCACCTATGCATATATGAATCCCTTATTTCTTGGAACGATTAGGTTGGCAGTACAAATTTCAGGCTTTTAGTTTTTGTTGATTATTTCCAGTGTATTTAAGTTTTTGATTTTACTATGGTTCAGAACAGCTTTTATGGTTGTCTTGATGTATATCATTTACACATTTGTTTTAGAATGAAGTTGTTCCGAGAGTAAAAACGATTAATGATGCTACACAAATATCGTCGAATGCCAAAGCAACACTAGAAATCATAGGATACTCACTCGTGTCTCATCAGCAATCGTTCTTGCCCTCGGGGAATTCCATCGTAGAACAAATGCATAAGTGCTATATTTTGAGTAAGTTCCAGAAGCTGCTCTAAACGATAGCAAGAATGTAAACTTAAATACGTGAAAAATAATCATCAAAAACGAAACAGTCTGGGAAATTTCTCGAAAACCCAGTGATTGGTTTATGCATTCATATTTGAACGAAGAACTGAATAGATTTTATAACTGAAGTGTGGACGAGTGGTCACATTTATCATGAACAAAGCTAGAAATTGATACACGATAGAGTTCTTTTCGGAGACTCCATATAATCATGATGAGGTGTTTAGTATTGTTTGTGCTAGTGGATAAGAACCATGGACCTCCCTCTTCGAGAGATCCCGCCCGATTAGTTGCGAGGGTACGTGGCGCGACCCCAGGTGGTGGATAGGGAAATAAACGCAAACCAAAAGCGAATGTGTGCTTCCCAGAGATGCAGGTAGATTAAGGGTGAGCTCTTCTGCTTCTGCAGCGCCGACTTGATCAAAATTCTATTTCTACGAGTCAAGTAGGCCAAAAGCATGCAATCAAGCGGCTGGGAAGTACACAGGAGGCGGTTAGGAGTCGCCTCCGACAAATAAGCTCCTCTCGCTCCTCCGAGAGAGGCTGGCAAGCCACTCTTGAGTACACAACCCCCACTTTTAGAGCCTGGGAAGCTACACGTTGAGTATCAAAGTGCTAAAAGCAGTAACAAAGATGGGCCTCATTCCCCTGACCCCGAAGGAGCCCCTGGTACGGCAGGGAAAGGTAGGAAGAGTAAGGAGAGGCTGCTAATATCTCAGAGCCAAACTAGGCTGCCAAGATCGAAACGGACTAAAATGACGATCTGTACTTACAATGCAAGAACTCTTGCTCGCGAATCCGCTGTAGAAGATCTATTGAATCAATTGATTCAACCAAGAAAAATAAGGTACGAAGTCATTGGCCCCGCTGAGACGAGAAGGGCCATTGTTTTCACGCTTTTTATGACACCGAAGAAGAATGTTCTTTGGAACATGCGATAGCAGAGGTTTCGGCGGCGTTAGCGTCCTCGTCAAATTAAATTTGACCATTAACATCGATTCGTTTTAGGAACTCACAACCCGTATCGGACGATTACAGTTGAAACGATGTGGTTCTATGCCGGCTTTGACCATCTTCCTTGCTTACGCACCAACATCAAGCTATGACGAAGACGAAGTCGAAGCGTTCTATATGCACCTCGAAAAATTCTTTAGGAAGGATCATACATTCTTCAAGGTCATTGTCGGAGATTTTAACGCAAAAATTAGACCTACAAGAACGTCTGAAGAACGTCACATAGGGACCCACGGACTAGAATGGAATGAACAGGGTGAGAGGCTATCTGAGTTTATCATGACGACCCAAACCATCCACGGTAACTCGCAATTCCAAAAACCTCTTTCTCAGCGATGGACGTGGGAGTCTCCCAATGGGAAGTACCATAACGAAATAGATCACATCTTAGTAAGTCGAAGGTTATGCCTGACCGATGTCGCTGCTGTTCCTAAGTTCTACACTGAGTCAGACCATCACCTCCTTCGCGCAACGTTCCGTTTTTTGAGGAAAGGAGAGAGAGCCGCTAAATTCAAACAAGGAAGTCCCAGAATTACCATAAACTAGGATGTATTCAAATCGTTAGTCGGCCCCTGAGAAGACACCAATGTCGACTGCATCGACGAAGAATACGATCGACTCGTTGAATATCTTCACGTTAGCGCTATGAAAGCCAAGAGTCCTAAGGTCACGAAGGGACGCATATCTCCGCAGACACTCGAGCTGATACGTCAACGTGTAATCGCACGAGCTACAGGTAACCGAAACTATACGTCCGAACTTGCGAAACGATGCAGAGAAGCAATAAAAGAAGACCTCAAAGAGAGAAGAGTAGCAGTTATGGGAGAAGCTGCAGGTGCTGGGAAGAGCATTCGCAAAGCTCAACGAGACTTCGCCAACTACAAGACTAAGATGATTGCATTCGGTTACCCTGACGGGACACTTACAGGTTCCAGAAGGGCTTTGGAGAAGACCAACCACCATTACTTCTCGGATCTCTTGTTAGCCATGTCCTCTTACCGTCACATAAATTGAAAGAGGACGAATATGTCGTTCCACCGGTCCTCCTTTCCGAAATCCGACATCGTGTATTGTCGGTAAAGAACAGAACAACATCCGGTCCAGACAGGATTAGACCGGAACACCTGAAGAACCTACCGCCAGTTCTCATCGACATCCTGGCTCGGCTCTTCACTTGCTACCTGTCAGAATGCAAGGTCCCTATGCAATGGAAAACCAGCAAGACCGTATTTTTGTTCAAAAAGGGGGACCTTCACGACATAGGCAATTATCGTCCAATCTGCTTGCTGTCTGTTGTCTTTAAACTCTTTACTCGAGTCATCCTAAACAAGATTGGCAGAACACTGGACGAAGGACAGCCATGTCAACAAGCAGGGTTCCGAAAAGGATTCAGTAGCATAGACCACATCCACACGATTCTCACTGAAGTCTCACTGAAGTTTCACGAGAGTACAAATAACCACTCTGTCTCACTTTCACCGATCTGAAGAAAGCCTCTGATTCAGTGGAAACAGAAGGGGTTGTAGAAGCTCTGGATAACCAGGGCGTCTCTACTTAGTACATAATGATCCTTCGTGAGCTTTATAAAGATTTCACGATTAAAATATCTCCATTCTACAAAAATATCACCATTGACTTAAGAAGAGGAGTTCGACAAGGCGATACAATTTCGCCAAAACTATTCACTGCCACTCTACAAAACATCATGAGAACATTAGATTGGGACAATATGGGAGTGAAAATTGACGGTCGGCAATTGAGCCATCTTCGTTTGCTGACGATATCGTTCTCATAACACGAAACATCAGCCAAGTGGAACGAATGTTGACCGATTTCGATAGCGCCTGTGGAAAGATTGGTCTTCAACTAAATCTAACGAAAACGATGTTTATGAGGAACGGATGGCTTTCGAATGCTCCATTTACGCTCAACGGAACGACAATCTCCGAATGCTCCAATTATGTCTATCTATGACTAACACCTTACTCTACGCGTCATTCGGGCATGAGTAGCGAACAAATTTGTTTCCATACAGCTCTTATAGCAAACCTCCCAACGGAGTTTTGCTATCTTTTCGGGAATTACATGATAATTTAGGCAGCGCAAATGGTCTACGAACTTAGAGAGCAAGTGGTATCGCAGAGGTTCGAGGACCTTAGACAGAAATGGTCCAAGTGACAAGGGCGGCACCCAGCTGCCACCAACCTCAACAGTCAGTTCGATCGCGGGTCATCATCCGAACGGTCGTCTGACATCACCCGGACCACCTCACCTCAGTACATTGTCGATCCATTATTGCTCTCTCTAAACAACCTCGTTGTCTTGTAACTAATTACTTTCATAAGGTTGCATTCATACAACTCAGATGAATTCAATAGATTTGTGAGCGGAACATAGTACTTCCGTGGCGGAGCAAACTCTTTTGGCTATGCTCGACCCATCACCGCGGTTTAGGGATTCTGCCCATATCTAATCACTAGCGACCCCACTGCTAACACTATATACTCACCCACTGGATCCCGCCGTCGGTGTTCTACTTGGGGGCGAACATAGTATTCCCAAATGGGCTCCGCCGCTTAGTCATGCTTCGACAATTTCGAAACATCTTCAATTACAATAACATTGTCATCTGTCATAACAATGTCAAAAAGCAATAACAATGTCATATGCAATAACATGATCACTTGATAACATCATCACCGTCAGCTACAATAACACCACTTGCCATAACACTGTCCTCGATACTCCTCATCAGTCGGTCACCCATATTGACTTACGCATATGTTCGCATAATGATATGTCGTGATCATATATATATATATATATATATATATATATATATATATATATATATATATATATATATATATATTATTATATTATCATTTTAGTAATGCATGTATATTATAGGTTGTTTGGTTCTACCACATTGTTTGGTTCTACCACATTGTTTGGTACCACGCCATTGTTTGGTTCCATCCTATTGTTTGTTATAACCCATATAAACCACTGAACCTTCACAATACATTACAAATCCACTGAACTACCACATAAATATAGTACATCGGCTACAAACCTTTGCTACAGCTCTATTTTAAAGCAAGTGTAAACAGGTTGTCTACCAAAAAATCTGCAAGAAAATGCGCAATTGAAAGATATTAAAATTATCTAGTTTCATTTAGTTCTGATTAATAGACTTGGTGTTTATTGCTCTAATGCGAAAACTTATGAGATGACCAAATAAACTTGCTTTTGGGAAGAAACCTCGGAGTTTCCGCACGCGCAGAAGTTATACGTGGAGCAGTTTATGAGCACATAGAGAAAAATAAGGAGTATCAGAGTTGCATTAAAGCTTGAGCATTAAAACAGATAAAATACTCTAATGGAGTAATGAAAATCGCGTTCTTTTTGCGAATCGTGCTGTGCGGTATATCAGCTGTCGTCTCAGCCGTGTTAAGCATGACATTACCTTCTAAATGCTCTCCTTTTTTGCATCATCTATTGTTAAGATGGATTGTGAGCTTTTGGGCTGATAAAGAAATTCTATGAAATCACTGACAATATGCTGGCTATCGCTATCCCTTATAGCGCTTCGCCCTACCACAATGTTCTTTCAGATTCTTGATCAACCTACCAACGAAGGAGGCATGTTTAACATAAAGGTACTGGCTTTCATCAGATCCATATTACATTCTTATAAGGTGAAAACGACTTCACCATCGTCTTTTTTGCTTTCTTCACCATTTTTTTTCGAAAACAATACTCCTTTCGTCCTTTCAAGACGTTTAGTTTCGGAGTGACAAAATCATTTAGAGAACATATCATCGTTATGCGTTGTTTCGAATTCAGCCCTAAAATAGCTCAACGCCATCACGTTTGTGTTACTAATATAACGAGATGGAATTAAAAGAAATGTGGATTCAATATCATATGCGCATTCACTCGCTTTTGTGTAAGATTGTCAGGAACTTGAATTGCTCTTATTCAGAAACTTTATTGTTGGGCCGACAGGTGTGATCACAAGCTTCGAAATTTTGTAAACGGCAAAGTAAGTGAGTATCACCTCATCTTCCTCATTAAATAACTACAGCAAGTTCCGATTATGTCGACGCGGGAAGATCTTCTTTATTTCACGCTCTTGCAACATTGTTACGATGCTCTAATTACATGCCCTAGCTTACTGAGTGAATTGTAAAGCTCTTGATCCTGGGCAGGAGTTGAATCCGTGTTTCACCCAATAACGTGAGCGTCCTACTACGTACACTTCGCGTAGTGCGAGTGCTAGCACAAGAATCGGTATGGCTGATACGCAGGTTCACCTTCCCTCTAGAGTCGAAAGTTTTGCTTCATCAGCAACGTTTGCCGCCTCTGTTACTCCCTCACGGGCAATACATTTTAAATTATGTTGTCGACTCATTTTCTCGGCCGAAAAATAGACTTGCAAGCTAACATACCATTATCTCTTGAAGAAATTGACAAATCTTGAGATCATTCATCAACAAATTACATACCGAACCTATGACAAGGATACTTTTCGCCATGTATGTAAATGTTGTGTGAGTGTTTTTGTAACATATTCAGCGCTTTTGTTCACTCGCAATTTTTTCTCAGAATCATGAAAGCAACACATTCACAGAAGCACTCTTTCCTCATATAGCTTTTGAAGAACCTAATGTTTTTTAGAATAAGAAGTTCTTGTACATGGTGATTTCGCTACTTCATCAATCATCATTGTTTGTTTGTTTTCAGAGTGGTGAATGTAGTTTCTTCACCAATGATTGTGAAACATATTCAAATTTCACTGCATTCTTACGATCCGTGGGATGTGAACCCTTCTGTAGCACGGAGCACTCACGTTTGAACCATCTCTCCTGATGAGACTGTATCACCCCATCCACTGAGAAGTGGCCAATCGTCTATTCCACAATACTATATACTTCTTTGGAATTGTCGTTTCAGGTCTTTGTTAACTTTCTGCATTGGTCTCTCCACCGCGAAGGAGTACGTAAGAGCACTTCAAGTATGTTGAGTGATATGCAGATCTTTGAACGTCGGACTGTATTCGAACTCTCACTTCACCCTTTAAGGTGGTGCGTGCTCAGTAAAAAGAATCCAGGTTGATACATATATCCAGTACCTGTCAGCGAGACTTGCTACAATGCCGATATCGGCATTCTAGGCTAAACAGTTAACGTTTCGTTGCTGACAGATCGATGCGGTTGTGTCGCACAAAGAGTATAGCTGAGCGAATGTCAATAATGCAATGCTTAACACACGCCCTTGTGAAAGGGTGCAATGCGAGTTTCGCATCCCGTCCGACGTCCAAAGTTTTGCATATCACTTGACGTTATTGAATATATGTTTATAACATCCTAACACCGCTAAAGGCGTTTACTAAAAGAGTGCGAGTTGATACATTTCTCGACTGTTCTTTGATCTCGGAAAAAACGTAGCCTCTAATGATGATTCTATCTCGCATTAAGTATAAATCCCTTAAGTTTATATAACTATTCTTTCCTGCAATTTCTTAGAAATAGTTGCTGAAAATAATATCTGAATCGAGATCTCATTTTTCTTCTGGGAAGTGCGATAGACGATAATAGCATGCAGGTGACCAATGATCACATGTCGATCAACTGCTCTGCCATGGTCAATCCATCGCTGATCAGCTCCGCTAATCCGGACACATTTCTAAATTCGTAAGTATTAAGATGAAACGTCGATTTTCTAGAATGTAGTGATTACAGTGTGTTACTCAATGATCTTCGTGGAATGCTCTCTCCTGATCAAGGTGAAAAATTGGATCGTATGTTTAGAGCTTCTAATCCAGTATTTATTCCTTCATACCAACCACCATTCCTCTCCTTTTTATTACCTATTCATTTTGAGGTGTAAAACAGCTATCCTACATACTTCCTTGTAGCGAAGCTCATCCATGTTATCCTCCGATAGGTAAGTGTCGTACAACTTCATTTTACTAATTCCTTAGGTAATATCTTATTACCTCTTCAGAATCAGCACGAAAGCAATGTGAGCTTTCGTTAACAGGGAATTCGAAATTCTCCAACAGTGAGTCCAAACAATTATGTTTCTGTCCGTTTAACTTATACGATTGACGATGTTGCTTTTACAGAAAAGGAATGATCGAGACCGTCATTCTTTCCATTCAAATCGAGTTGTTAATCCGAGAGATGTGACAAAAAGGTCCTATTCTATTAGTGATGGATTATGAAAACAGCTTTGTTGTGTTTAATTATTTAACTTAGCTAAATCAAGGTCTGTCGTTTATCTCAGCACAAAGCACTTTGTTTAGTTTTTTTGAAGTTCTTCTGAAATAAAGAGCTCTTCAGAATGAAAAGCACCTTTCATTTTACACAGTAAAATAAAATCAGAAGATGTATAATACTACACCAGAGCATTCGCGAATGTAATTAAGTTTTATGAGCGTTCTGCTTGTGACATTGATTGCTGGTCTTGAGGACAAGCATTACGGAAGTTTAAGTTATGAGGTGCATATTTGTATACACATAATGAGGAGTCAACTCTGTGTCAGTGCTAACCTCTTGAGCGAATATGCCTATGGTTGAAAATGAAGGATTCGTGCTCATATTCCCAAGAAGAATGTTGAATAATTATCCATGAGACATAGCCCATAGCAATACAATGTGAAGCGCATCGTTGTTCCCATGTCCAAATACTTACTCTACTATGACATTTTCTGAGTTTCGTTGTACGGCATCTTCTGTTTATGTATGTTAAATCTTTTGTAAGTTACATCAATAAATCTTTGCGTTGATCACGTTGTTCTTCCGGCTTTTCTCTTAAGATAAGAGTAGCTCAAATGCGGTGGAGACATATCACTAATATCAGACAATGTGTTAACAAAAACTGAGTTTACTAGAAATAGTTGGGATTTACGCCATTGCAAAGTGACATTCGAATAACCATCAAAATTGTTTGTATCGTCTACACTATACTTCTTTATTCAAGTACGCGCTGATCGCACAGTGGAGAAAGTGCTGCAAAAATAATTTGCTTCTAATGGAGTTAACATACATGCAAGAATAATCACTGATTTAATATCTATTGACAGATCTTTTTAGTAAAAATACCTTTGTCAATAGGCAGTCGAAAATAGGTGTAACTTTCTTTTCTTTCCAATAATTCTCATTTAGCAAAGATCGATTTGATCCAACGCTTTGGCTTTGCGCTCCAATAGCGAGCACATCATGCCAACGGAAGCAAAACTGCCAAAAGATGCATCGTTTTTCTCTACTGAAGAAATCGCTGATAAAACACCGCACATTGATCATTTAGCAATGTATATAATGAAAGTTTATGTGAGTATAAGAGCGTGAGTGGATGATACAGCATGACACGTTATGAAAGATGCGGCTGAGAAAAAGCTTTAAACTAGCTTTACGCCTCTTCGTCGACACTACAAGACTTCGCACCACAATACATGGCTTCGAAACTTCTTAGATACAGGGCGGCCTGTCATCACTAATTTTGCCAGCCCCTGCATATTTTCTATTCTTCTATCTCTCACGCAACTGTCGTCCGAGGTGGTGGTCTGCTTCGAGCATCGTGACGTACGCGATGCCCATTCCGTGGTTCCAAATTCGTTGCTACGTGCGCATGTAGATGGTTGACGTTAGCCATGAACACGTTCACTCATCGTTGAGGTGGTCTTCCAAGCGAGCGGTTGGATTCTGTTGGAGTCCACACCCGTGCACTCTTCGTTAGTCTGTCATCTTTTCTGCTTATTATGTGATTAGCCCATCTGTTTCGCTATTGATGTATAGACTTATGGATCACGAGGATGAAATAATTTCTCGAACATTTGAGCTACGCAACCTGCTAGATGTTGTGAGTGTCAAATGACCATCGGGAGACATCGCTCAAGCGCTTTGTGAAAAGCACGCAGACTTTTAGACGTGGTTGTAATTCCAGCTCACGTCTCTACTGCATAACAGAACGCTGGAACGACTGTTGAATCGAGAAGGTGAGCACAGAGTTTAGGGTGCGCTCTCTGGTAGATAGCCTTTTAGAGAGACCGGATGCTCTCCATGCTGCTCATGGAAATGTGGGGTGGAAATCAATTTTTCAATCAAAAAAGATAGAAGCACGAGAGTGCTTGTGTTCCTAGGGTCTCTAAAACGCATTTGCTCAGTAATTCTTGCTCATATATATCACAAAGTGTGGAATAAATTGTGACAATTTTTTGTTTTGCTGGTTTGGTACAAGATGTGTTTTTATTTATTTGCCTATTTAAGGTGCTCTTAGATTGTGAATACTCACGGGTTTTAAAAATCAACGTGTCGCAATAGCTGAGTTGCACAAGAAAAGAATGTAAACGTCCGATATTGTCAAAATCAGCTGGTTTCACTGGTTTCAACTCAAAAAGATCCACAGAGTCGTGAAACGTTTCAGAGAGGTTAGAGAGATTAAGGACGGCCCTTGAAAGCGTTGTCCATTCACCTCGCCTTCTCCTGATAATATTATATGATCCGTTGCTAGATTAAACACAGCCCAGAGCGCTCGATGCGCAAAATGGCTCAAGAAGCTCGGCATCTGCGAGTGTAGAGGCCAAAACGTTGTCAAAAATAAGTTGAAGCTGCGCAGTTACGAGATTGCTTGTGTTCACTTTCTGGGCGAAAATATGAAACAAAAACGGCTTTCAAAGGCATGCCAAATGATTGATTCGATAACTGTTATTAATTTGTCAAAGATGCTTTTTACGGATGAAAAGATATTCACGGTCGAATGGCACCAGAGTCGCCACAGTCGACGTCAACTTCTCAATAAGGGTCAGAAGAAGTCTACAATAGCAAACGACTATGCTGCGTAGTCATTTCGGGATCCTATGATGGTCTGGGCTGATATCTGCGCTACCGGAAAGACGCCACTGATCTCCATCAACAGAAAAGTCTATATCAACGGTGCTAGCTGCCGCCAACCAGTTTCATGGGGCGCACTTCGGCCCTGAAGTACTCAATATTGCCACTGACGAGTTCACACTTCAGCAGGACTAAACCATCGCGCATTGGCGCTCAAAGTTTGCCATCTGTCAAGAGTGTTCAAAGGGTTTCGACTTAACTACAATTGGTCGTCAAAATAGCTGGATCTTAACCCAGTAAAGTACTCCATGTGGTCCATATTGGAAAAAAAAATCTCGGCTACTTGTTATACTGCCGGACGCTCCAAAACGACTTTGGCACGTGTTTGGGACGAAATCACTGTGGAAACATGTGTGAGCGTCGTTGGAAATTTTCTCAGCTACTCCATAAATATAAAGAGACCAAGGAAGACAATTTTGATTGTTTATTGCTATATTTGTTGATCTAATAGACGAAAGTGCTCCTTCGATTGAATAAAATCATTTGCTTGTGCAGTAAATTTTTACTGTTGGGATATCCGAAAAGAATTATCAAAGCTTCCTCCGCCTATATATGTATACGGAGAATACCTCTGCTATTGGACTAATAATGCATCACTTCTCTGCTATGGACCTAATAAAGGCCGCAAGCTTGACTGCCGGTCTCCACTTTGTCAAGTAATACCATCATCCAACTTTGAGTGATTGTTTTATACTCAGCGTCGATTCCTTTAGAAGAATATTTGGCTTCAAGGGATCGACAGAATGGAGGGACGGTGCTACAGATGAGCCTCAATAGGACAAAATAGGAGCCTATATAGCATTCGACCTATCGGCTCAAAACAAATCACAGCCGTATTATTCTCTTTCAGCAGTTCTGAGGTCTTAAATATAGCATTTGATGAATACTAGTAATGCAGTACAGTAGAGTGAAGCATAAATACAGCATAAACAGTACAACAGTCGTGGTGGCTTACGTTTTGGCAAGGATCGCCATCTTCAGATCCTGAAAGGTCAAATTGATTCGAGAATCATTCGGTCTAAAGTCTTCATAACCTCAGCAGAAAAGTAAGAAGATAAATTTTGGATTGTATAGTAAAAACTTCATCACAAAAACACACTCACTGCTTAAATCTTTTACTTCTTTCAATTAATCATTGACGACCTGCCACTTAGATTCAGTGCGTGGGTGAGAGTGCGCCTTGCTCAGGCCAGGATGATTAGCCTGAGGTATAGTCCGAGATCACACGTTAGCAAAGCACTCCTCTTTGCGACTTATTTTCAGGCCTTTACTATGTATCCAAAGGCTTCCAAAGTTTCACGCAAGGAAGTTTTTGATTCTTGTGCAAGCGCCGTGAATTTGGCGTCAAAATCTGTCCTTTTTGCTTTTATTCCTTATGCGTGTTCAGTGAGGATTTGGGTCGGACTTACGTCTCCCAGCTAGGTGCTCCTTTGCACAATGCAGATTTTTCTACCCGTTTCGCTAATGTATTCATCTCAGCATGCTTCGCAAGAGATCAGGTAGATTGTATCCGATCTCATGCAATCGCCGTCTCTGCCGTTTAGGCGCAGAACCGGTCATACAGTTGCTTGCGGAATAATTGGCGCTTCAGTGTATTCGATAGTATCTCGACTACTCCTATCGATATCTAAACCTGCTCTTTTAAAGCAGAGCTTAATAGCTGCGCTAACTTCGTTAAAGGTAAGGGTAGGATGAAGGGAACTTTATCCTCTCCAAGCCTTCCGTTTGGGGTGCCGAAATTTCTCTATTCCTAACCTGAGGAGCCCCTACCTTGCTGTAACCACTAAAGATGGTTCTTTTTCGCGCCAAGCTTAGGGACTTAGTAAAGTTTCAATACCAGTTTTAATACTGATTAGATAAAACAAATCTCGGAAACTCAAATAATGAAACTGGTTTTTTAAAGATTGCTTTATGACGCCGTAAGAGCAAAAAGAAGATCACATTTCACGCTTAAAATGCTATCCCACCGCTCGGACGTCATAGGTGGTTTATTGGTAATTATAGGTCAGATCTAATAGGTGTCTTGTTGTTGCATGAAGACTAGAATATAAAGAATAAATTTTCTACGAAGATTTCCTATTACAAAGAGCAACTACTCCTCTTTAAATCCTTTATTTTTCAACGGTA
Organism: Parelaphostrongylus tenuis; assembly: GCA_019055375.1. Taxonomy (NCBI): domain Eukaryota; kingdom Metazoa; phylum Nematoda; class Chromadorea; order Rhabditida; family Metastrongylidae; genus Parelaphostrongylus; species Parelaphostrongylus tenuis. The sequence continues at coordinate 38,050 of JAHQIW010002851.1, read as the reverse complement.
ATACCGCATCCTTGTACAAAATTAAACTTCCAGCCCCTATTGCGCCTTTGGATCGCCTGTTTAGCGAGAAGGTAGCTTGAAAACATATACTCTACAACTAAAGATTTCCAATCGCAGTTTTTTGCTTAGCTGTTTCTAATATGTAGCTAGAGTGAAAGTGGAGAGAGCGCACGTTCATCAATGCTCATGATGTGTTACCACCCCTATCAGCGCCTATATTCGAAAAAACGTATTTTTCGCTCTTTTTAGACATTTTAGCAGTTATTCGATATCTTGGATTTCGAATAATTCGAAGCTGTACTGAATTTTTCAAAAGGCCTTCGTATTACAAAGTAAATGGGAAAGGAATATGTTATTCAACTCTTGAGCGTCTTTCGATGGCCAACGCTTTTCCTCAAAAAATCTAGCAATTTTTCGACAACACAAATCTCTTCAAATTTAACTTAAAATCTTTCAAGAAAATGCTGGAGAAGACTTCTTAGTTTGTCGTTACAGCTAAAAGAGTATCGAGTTCCCACGTTAACGAGCACCGAACGCCACATGTAAATAGCGCTGCGCGACCGACAGGGTACCGAGTGCGAAACTCAATGATCCTTTAGCTGTAACAACACATTAAAACCTTTTTTTCAAAATTTAAGCCTATCATTGACATTGTTAAAATGTGTGCTATCTAATGGATATTAAAAATCTGAGTGAAAACCTCTGTTCAGCGAAGGATGCCTGAGTGTGAAAGAAGAACAGAAAAAAAAGAAAAAAAAAGAAGAAAGAAATATACTTTGAAGGTGAAGTACCGCGAATATTTCTTTGGAGACACATAACTTCTGACCAACAATGCCTATGTTCTGAGCCTTTTATTCAAACACGGCTGTCCCTACCGCTCAAAATTTTTCCACTATCCATTAGTACTCAACCTTTTCCAGCTTACCTCAACTCTGAATAACTGGAAATAAAAGAACGATCGATACAAACTTAGTCATAATGAGAGTTATTGATGAGTTAATATCGAATACAGCACGCATTACAATTTTTGATGTAAATTACCCGTTGTTTCCAATTTTTTTAATACGATGGCTCTTGAGTTTTCTGCAAAATTATGTCAGATTAAAACTAAAATCTTTTCATTGTGACGTCCTCCATACAATTCACTACACCTAATTAATTGCCAAATTCAGCATAATTCCGTAAGAAACCAGCGTGTTTCTCTATACAAGGGGCATCTGTCTCAACCAAAATCATGTAAACAAAGAGAGTAAATCTTTTTCTATCAAGAAATGCTAGAATTCCAAAAATTTCAGCAAAATGACGAAAGAAGAACCTTAATCAAACTGCGAAAATTGCGCAATCTGCTATGCTAGCATACATTTCTACAGCCGTCTCCTCGGGGTTAAATATTCAATTCTCAAGACAATGCAAAGCCACACACTGCCAAGAAGAACAACAGATCAACATACATTACTACTTTCCACTGAATCAAAGGCTTTCTTCAGATCGGTGAAAGTGAGAAAGAGTGGTTGTTTTTACTCTCGTGAAACTTCAGTGAGTCTTGTAATCGTGTGGATGTGGTTTATGTTACTAAATCCTTTATAGAACCCTGCTTGCTTCCATGGCTGTGCTTCGTCCAGTGTTCTGTCAATCCTGTTTAGGATGACTAGAGTAAAGGGTTTATAGACAACGGACAGCAAGCAGATTGGGCGATAATTGCCTATGCCGTGAAGGTCGCCCTTTTTGAGCAACAATACGGTCTTGCTGGTTTTCCATTGCATAGGGACCTTGCATTCTGACAGGTAGCAAGTGAAGAGCCGAGCCAGGATGTTAATGAGAACTGGCGGCAGGTTCTTTAGGTGTTCTGGTCTAATCCTGTCTGGACCGGGTATTGTTCTGTTCTTTACCGACAATACACCATGTCGGATTTCGCAAGGGAGGACCGGTGGAACGACATACTCGTCGTCTTTCAATTTATGTGACGGTAAGAGAACATGGCTAGCGAAGAGATCCGAGTAGCATTCGTGGATGATTTTCTCCATAGCCCTTCTCGAAAATGTAAGTGTCCCGTCAGGGTATCAGAGTGCAATCACCTTAGTCTTATAGTTGGCGAAGCCTCGCTGGGCTTTGCGAATCCTCTTCCCAGCTTCGGCAGCTTCTGCCATAACTGCTGCTCTTCTCTCTTTGAGGTTTACATTGTCGCTTCTCTGCAGCGTTTCGCAAGTTCGGACGTTCGTCGATGCTGTCGGCAACGGTACATTTCCAAGAAAAGATTAATGATTTGAATACTTATGGTAATTCTGGGACTTCCTTGTTTGAATTTAGCGGCTCTCTCTTCTTTCCTCGAAAAACGGAACGTTGCGAGAAGGAGGCGATGGTCTGATCCCGTGCAGAACTTAGGAATAACAGTGATATCGGTCAGGCAAAACCTTCGATTTACTAAGATGTGATCTATTTCGTTAGGGTACTCTCCATTGGAAGACTCCCACGTCCATCGCTGAGAAAGAGGCTTTTGGAATTGCAAGTCACTATGTATGGTTTGGGTAGTCATGTTAAATCCAGATAGCCTCTCACCCTGTTCATTCCATTCTAGTCCGTGGGTTCCTATGTGACGTTCTTGGTACGTTCTTCTAGGTCCAATTTTCAGAATAAAATCTCCGACATTGACCTTGAAGGATGTATGATCTTCTCTTAAGAATTTTTCGTGGTCCATAGAAAATGCTTCGACTTCGTCTTCGTCGTAGCTTGATGTTGGTGCGTAAGCAACAAAGATGGTCGGAGCCGGCATTAAACCACATCGTTTCTACCGTAATTGTCCGATACAGGATGTTAGTTGTTCAAACGCAGCGATGTTCACGGTCAAATTCGATTTGACGAGGACGCCAACGCCGCTGACACCTCTGCTATCGCATGTTCCAAGGAACAGTTCCTCTCCGGTGTCATAGACAGCGTGAAAAGGATGGCGTCTTCTCGTCTCAGCCAGGCCAATGACGTCGTACCTTATTCTTCTTGCTTGAATCAACAGATCTTCTACACCGGATTGTTGAGCAAGGGTTCTTGCATTGTAGATACAGATCGTCATTTTAGTCCGTTTCGATCTTGGCATCCTAGTTTGGCCCTGAGATCTTAGCAGCCTCTCCGTACTCGTCCTACGGCGCTGCCGTCCAAGGGGTTATTTCGGGGTCAGGGGAATGAGGCCCATATTTGTTACTATTTTTGGCATTTTAATACTTAACGCATAGCTTGCCGGGCTCTCGTAGGGTCTGGGTACTCACGAGTAGCTTGCCAGTCTCTCTCGGAGGAGCGGGAGGAGCTTATTTGTTGGAGGCGACTCCTAACCGCCTCCCAGTACTTACCAGTCGCTTGATTGCAGGCTTTTGGCCGACTTGACTCGTGGACATAGAATTTTTGTCATGTCGGCGCTGCAGAAGCAGCGAGCTTACCCCTGAATCCACCTGCTTCTCTGGAGAGCAAACGGTCGTTCCTCAAAGGGAGGTTGTGGACACTACTAGGAAGATGAAAATAGAAGTCGTAAACAACGCGTAGCAAACTTCATTATTTCCAGCAGACAAGTGAAAAAGTTTCAAAAATCATCAGCGTCCACACAAAAGTGTCTACTCGCTTACACTTCAAATTTAGAACATGTAACCATATTCTATTTTGCCGAGCTCCTTTATTTCTTTTGATGCTGGAATGAAAGGCTCATTATCGAGAACCTATAGCCAACTGTATTGAAACCTCGCTAACAAGATTTGAAACATCTCGTTACATGACCGGCATGCTTTGAGTTGGCAGGAGGTACGACATGTTCGAGTTTTCTTGTTATAAGCGCGGACGAGGTGTCGGAGGCGTGGCACTGATGATGGCGACGTCGCCGAACCGTACGTATGCCACAAATTAGAAAAGTCAGCAAGCCTATAAAATGTTCTAACGGGATATCCCGGAACTGCTTCGTGGCAAACCATAATGAACCTGCAACAATATTCATAACAACCTGTAGTGATCTGGATACAATCAAATCACTAATTACCAATAAGCCACCAATAAATGAAATTGATCAAACAAAAACCTAAGTAGAAACGGCTTTGTTGACCGTTGTTGACTCGTCCATGCATCTCATTAGCAAGTGCATTGTCTTCCGAAATCATAATGAAACACACACATGTGAGAAACTTTTTGTTCTTATCAAAAATGAGATTGCGTTTTAACATTACTGATCATGACAGATGACACGACTTACTTAGGTAATCACAAAGTGGACAAAAAGTTGGTCTTTCTGATGTGCGACACTTATATTAACAAGCGTATTTTGCCGATCTACAATGAGTGGACCATGATCAGGGCTTCGAAGTACAACTCTTCCGTTTATCGTCGCCAACGTCAACACAAAATCAAAAACCTCTTGTATCGAACTAAGTTCACGAATTTCCTACAATCCAGGAAACAGTAGCGAATAAATTTGGGAAAGTAATCTATTAAAGCACAGCGAAGTAATCAACAACCAGCAAAAAAGAAGAAAATAGAAACTCCCTACGTTAGTTGCAGAAAACATGCATAACGACTCCGTCATGTACCGATTCGTCATAGTTCTCCGAAAGTCATCTTTGACCGAATCGTTATCTCATGCTGCATGATTGCGAAACAGATCTCAACATACTATGGCGGAATTGACAAGAAAAACAGTTTTAACATTTATATGACTATAGGCTAACCTTACAAATCTCCCTTAACTCTAAGTATTGTTTCCTTGTTTCTCATGAATTGCTCTAAACAATTTCACTTTTTCTGATTTGAGAGTATGTTAGGCTGAAATTTTGTTTCACTTGAGCTTTTGACTAAGCGATTTGCATAGAAGTCAAAAGTCGTACAGTTCTGTTAACGATATCATGAATTTATGAAGGGACAAATGAGAAACTGATCTCATTCGCTGAAGAGAAACTTCATAGGAGTGTTGGCACTATTCGAAAGCTAAAACTTGAGGTTATAGCCCCACGTCGCAGACTTTTCAAAACACCCCTTAATACCGGTGTGACATTCAAAACAGAATAAGGTTTTATTTAACCAATGTCTTTTTTTATTTTTTCGCATATAATCCGCTGAACGAAACTCCTTCCTCAAAGTGCTAGTACTCAAACTATAGCACAAGCTTCAAAGAATATGTTTGGTTCTCCCTTTCTCTCTTCCTCGCTTTTCTCTCTCCTTTCACCTTTTCTCGCTTTTAACCCCTGAGCCCTTTTGGTCTTTTAATTTCACTGGTTTTGATTTGCGTCTCAAGCCTTGTCGGACAAACTTTTCTTTAGAATAGTAATCATCTGATAGCGTAATGTTTTCGGATTTTAGCGATTCACCTATATTCCGAAAATATGGTTTGACAGGGATAATAATATCGAGTTTAACATTTTTATAGGTTGGCTGCCGGCCATTCGACAAGGCGAGCTCCGTGGCAAGGGCGGTGCAAGACGGTCGGATTGATGTTATGTTCTTCAGTTACAAGTTTTTCTCTGCTTTGAAAGAAATTCGAGAGAAAACGATTGACCAAGATACAGCAAAAATTTTTTCTGCACATTGTTGCGCTTTTCGGCTTCCAGCGAATTATGCGCTTTCTCATTTGTAAAGACAAAAGCGAGTGTAAAACATAATTTTTACCTTAATACTACGGCGTTTTGAAGAGGTGTTTCGAAAAATTGACGATTTGTGACTGTAGCCTCGAGTCCTTTCGAATAGTTGGAGACACTTTTATTAAACTTTTCTCTCCAGCTAACAAGGTCGGCTTTTCATTCGCCTCAACATAGCTGAAGCAACACTATCATTTTCCATTACCGTGGAACAGCTTCCCCATCACAGTAATTAGATAAATTAAAACCTATCGCAGATTTCATCGCTTCTAAATAGACAAGCGCGCAAACCTTTACATCATCAAAGGCTTCTGAGATCAAGCATTACAATTAATTAAACAACATTGAAATTTAAAAAGTTGCGAAGAGCTGAACACTTTTTAATAAGAAGAAATCAAAAAGCATTGCAAAAAAAGGCTTCAGTCACAAGTGAAAAAATCTCAAGCAAGAAGTCTTGATTTACCATCCTCCAACTCATCTCAGATAGGTTTTTTCATTGATTTAAAAAATTGCTTCAAGTCTCACAGAAGATACTCCGCGCTGTTCACGGCAAATTTCGGTATGTTCGGGCTCATTATTAGACATGATCATGTAAAAATCCTTTTCTCTAAGATGCCTCAAGTCTTGAAGTTCAAAAGCTCAAAATAAGTAGAAGTAAGTACTCAGAAAAAAAATCTATTGATAACCATAAATAATCTATGCAGTTCCATCTAATGTAAGTAATAACATGTTCTGCCGCTCATTCAAAATATATGATTATTAAGTTGGATCTGGTATTGTTCTGGTAGCCAATCCAAATGACCTCTGTTTTTTAAAACCTCCACTTCTGAGTTTTATTTTCGTTGCCGGCGCTGTTTGTTCCAACTTTATGTTTCTATTGATAAACTTAAGTTGATGTTTGTACGGTCCATTCTTTCTTCTTACAAAATCACATTCTTACATCCATTAGTAGACCTGTTCAAAACTCTACGAGAGCATGTGGCGCAGTGGTTAGTGGTGCTTTGCTTAGCACACAAAGTCGATGGTTCCATCTCGCGCTCGCGGTGCATCAGGCTTTCCACCCCTCTAAGGTTGACAAAATTGATACCAGATTGTGTGAGAGGATAAGGAAAACGGACTTGACGGATCGGTAAGTTATCACGAGTCATCGTGAAGACCGGAGATGCGTTTATTCACCTAAAGCGAAGCTATAACTTGAAGACGAATGCATAGCGCATCTCTCAGGAATTTATCAACGCCGAGAACTGTATCCTTTATCCTTTATTGAAAAATCCATAATTCACCCGACTAAAGCAGATAGGTCAACCGAATATTTTCTGAAGATCTACTTTGGTTCTCGACTATTCTTAATCACAGTACATTAGTGATCAACTCCCATGACCGACTACCAATTGATCTCGGCAATGATTGAACAACTCCTTGGGCGCTCGGTTCCCTGTACTAAGAGTAGGCGACGACGAACACTTCATACTATCTGTCAAGTGAGATAATCATAGACAATTTTGAGCACTCGAATGCTCTTGGCTGGTATCGTTGATATATCATACCCCTAGTATCGAGAGTTTTTTTTATGATCACGCTCAAATCTCAACACATCTCGTAATTATTATTTGAGTCAACATGTCATGTGGTCTGTTAAATGGCATGATATATTGGCGAAACCAGCTAAGAGCAATCGAGTGAATAACATTGTCTATTCAGTTGTAATTCTACTTGAGAGAGATTGCAAAATGTTCGTCGTCGCCTACTCTTCGTATAAGGGATTGAGGACCCGAGAGGATTGGCTAAAGTTGATGTTGCGGAGTTGATCTAGGACTTCGTGCAAATTAAAGCGATAGCGCGCAGCGATGCTTTGGGAAGGAATTGAGCAGGGGAAAAGCCTGATACTATTTCGCTGGGCGCTACGCTTCTACTTTGCATATAGTCTAGATCAACACCGTTACAAAGCAAAACAGGAAAGGCTAGGTATAGCACATTGTAGAGAGGCGACATTACCACCTCCTCCTTCTATACAAACGTTCTTCAAGCAGCAGCAACCTGATAGGGAAAGCGACTCAATTTTCCGTGCATTTTTAGACGAACTTTCCCACGTACTTAATCGCTATCGACAAACAAGTTGAGCTGAAACCTAACTAGAGAACAAAAACATGGTATGAGACAAGTTCGAGTGCTGATAAACTCAAAAAACATTAGGTTTTCTGTAAGCGATAAGGGTGAGGATTTTGTAGTAATTCTTTGTCAGCTGGATAATGATATAACGGAAAACCTTTCTAACATCTCCAGGATGCTCCTCTCTATCGACCTTCCTCTGAAAAGGAATATAAATCGCAAACCGAAAACTGAATAAAGAAATGGTCCAAACCGTAAAAGCTGTTGGCTTACAACAAGCGCTCATCCATCAATCAAAATTGAATTACCAACTAGCCCTGTCTTTTACACACTCATTAAAACACAATAACTTTCCACCAATGGTTTAGGGTCAACCGATCCCTCTACATTTAAAGCTAGATCAATGATTAGTTGTGTAGGCTGGTCGATGGATAGGATAACATAGTTCCTTGGTCTCATATTATCCCAATTACTGAAGTTCATACAAACCCATCTCCCAAACACCAATAAATTCTTAGAGCACTTTGAAAAATGAGCGCCCAAACCCGAAGTATGTAATGGAGTCGTTTGATGTTATAGCGCTTTATACAAACGTCTCAAATGACGTCGCAATACAACCACTCATAAATTGTTGACAGAAAACATAGAGAGAAATGAAATGTTTGGCTTCTCTGTCCAACACCTTATCGCACTCTTTAAGTCATGCCTGAGCAGTTCGATATTTAGGTGGTCGGCAAAATATTTCGCACAAACTAGAGGGTTGGCAATGGGACAAGGACTAGTACCCCACCTTAGCCACCGCTTTCATGTCAAAAGTGGAAGCTCCAGTTCTCCATCGGCGTCCAACACTCTACTGTCGATACATAGACAATTGTTTTGTCATCTTATCTAACAAGAGGAGATGGATAGATGCTTCGAACTTCTGAAGGACAGTCAGAACTTATTAAAGTGAAGCGAGAACAACATTCAAAGAACTGGCTTCTCTTCTAGAACGTTCAAGTTCAACTCATTGAAAACGGCTACAACACAAAATGGTATCGCAAGTCTAGCAACAAAAACAACTTAGTGCATTACATTTCTTCTCATACCTTGCACACTAAAAAAGCACTTACTCGAAATATGTATCGAATGGTTGTGAATGTTTCTACTGGAGACGATGAAAAAAGGAAGTCACTAGACTTTGCGCGGCAATTAGCTATTTCTCATGGGTACAAAGAAAAAACTTTGGCCAACGCTAAACCAAAAAGGAGCGGAAAGCCTTACAATTAGAACACCAAGGTGTCACACCTAAATAGCGAGATGCCTCTTATACTACCTTTTATAACAGACGAAGTAAGCGCCGCTATTAGAAAATGCCTGAAAAACAGTGGGTTGGAAGATTATGTAGGAATTCTAGAAATTCCCCTAAAACACTGCACCGTCAATTAGTTCAGAACCGCTTGCGTGACCGTCTATAAAATACAAAGGACTGCGTTATTTGTCTCAACGGTAGAGACGGCGAATGCATGAGCGTAGGTTCAATATAGCTTATTTGTAAGACATATGGTGACGAATACATTGGCGAAACAGGCAGACCACTTCACATCCGCATAGAAGAGCACATAGAAGGGAAAACAAAGAAAGACCCAAATAAACCTTTAGGCACACACAGGATACAAAGGCACAATGATGACGACTTCGAGGTAGTAGTTAAAATCCTAGGGCACGAATCAAAAACATCGGCGCGAAAAACCCTTGAAACTCTCTGGATGAATCCTAGAAACCCGAAAATGAACAAAACGGCAGAGCGCCTCGGCATTACCAACCACATAGCACCTCATCTCGGATTGATTTTTTAGTCTAGGTATCAGCTGGACCTATCGCTAATTTGACCTAGTGACATGGCGGGGGTTCATTTGTCACCCTGCGCCGACAACATAGGTAGTGCCTAGACTAGATCACAAGGTGATTGGTTTTCCCTGAATGAGTTATCGCTTAATAATGCTCTAATTTCATTGTCCCACTATACATAGTAATATAAGTAACGTTACAATCAATAATACGTTCAGGGTTTGAAGAAGGGGTATTTGCCAAAACTCAGCCACAGACAACCAAGAAAACCCATCGACCGAAAAGAAGGACAATCGATCGGGAAAAAGATACCATCCTCGTGAAGCTTCAAATAAAGATTAGATCTCAACATTCTGTTCCTATTTTAACATTTTATACTATTAACACACTTTGGCTATTCTGTGTTACCAAAGAATTTGTGCACTTCTATTCCGTTCGTATGCTCCATGTCCTTCTACAAATATTCAGCGTATTTGGTGCTGTTCAAGTTTTGTGTGTGAAGAAATTACGATGGTTCACTATGCATGTAGATTATATGAATAATAATGGTATTGACACTTATTCTCTCTTTCACTCTTTTTCTTCTTCTCCCCTAAGGACTCACATTGTGCAGTGGCCGGGGGTACAATGCATTGCATGCATGGTCATAGGTTCGTTTCTGCGCCGGAAGATTACCGAACTTTCAATCCACCAGAGTCGGTAAAATATAAGACTTGTAAGAGGATAGCATACCTGTCTGAAACTTCGATGAACTACCGCGAGTCACTGTGAAGGCCAGATATGCATTTGACCACCTCAAGCGAAGTTAAAAACTAAAGACTAATGCATGGCGCATCCCTCAAGGATTGATCAATGCCAAGAGTTTTATTTTTTCTTGTTTTTTATCTGTGAGATGATAGTATCCTATCCGAAGCATCGATAAGCTACCGCAAGTCACTGTGAAGGTCTGATGTGCATTGGGTCACCTCTAACGATTCTTCATAAAATTCCGTGAATGGAGCTCCGCTAGGGATTGATTAACGCCGAGAGCCTTACCCTTGTATTCACTCCCGTATTTTCTCTTTTTCCTGCTTTATTCTCTTTCTTCTGTTCTTTACTTTGCTTGATTCCTATCTCTTATTCTCTCTTGATGGCTACAGAAGCTGAACCAGCAAGATTTCTGCCTCAGTGTCCTGCACACCGATCGCTCCCGTCCAACGCGCGGATGATGAGACAACCGGTGAGAGGCGATCAAATCTCGGGCTAAGAAGAGCGTCACTAGGAGCGGACCAAATGAACACATCCACTATTCGCTATGGGGATTGCTTCTTGCATGCATCTAGCACCAAATCTATCTTTTCACCCAACATTCCTTCCATCCTTGCTCTGTTTTTGTATTTGCTCGTTCCATGGTATGTAAATAAAGTCAATTATTGCTTTGTATATGTTTGATAAGATCTCAGCTTTACTGTCTAAGTTTTGCATTTGCTAATCTTAGCTGAAGGACATTGTGATTGCTCGTGAATGTACTATACAAGAATAGCAAAGCTTCTTAGCTGACATGACAAGAGGAAGAGCCCGACCGAATCAGAATCAGATGATATTCAAAGTCTTCTCAAGAAAAGAAAAGATTAACTTGATGAGGCCACTGTGATGGGCACGACATTAAAGAAAGACTTGGAATTTGTCATAATGAATTACGACGACACTAACTAGTCTTTAGCAATACATTGTATCGATTTTGCCAGCAGCTCACTGTCGCCAATCGTTTATCTTTGTAAGCGCATATCGGTATTGAATGCACACGCTGACACCGTTGGATGTGCCTAGTTGACAAGGGTTCTTCATTTAACCGCTTCTCAGCAATGACATGATTTTAAAACCTTGTATTAGGTCGTTCCGTAAGTTTTCGCATTAGAGCAATAAACATCAAATTCATTAGTCAGAAGTAATTAGAATTGTGTGATGTCGGTGTCGTTCAATTGCACATTTTCTTGCGAAACATTTTGTTATACAATTTGCTTATGCTCACTTTGAGATGGGACTGTCGTGGGAACAAATTCGCTTGCTACTCATGCACGAATGACGAGTAGGGAAAGTGCTAGTGAAGTGACGCGCAAGATTAATGGAGCTTCGTGTGGGCGACATGAGAGCGATTCCTCCAAACTGTTCTCTTCAGCCCTGAACCTCGTGTATCACTTCCTAATCGTCCTTTCTGCAGTCATGTCATCGCCCCAACCTTCAGTGACCTTGCGCACCGCTTCTCTAGCATTTCCTCCTACGTGCATTCGTGCATGAGCAGCGAGCGAATTTGCTCCCACGATATTTCCATCTTAAAGCAGGTATAGGGAATTTGTATACGGTATAGGGAATTTGTATACCAAAACATTTGCAAGAAAACGAGCAATTAAATTGAAAAAAAAATTGAAATCGAACCAAAATCAGCAGTTTTATTTCCTTATGTTTCATAAATCTGGTACTTTTTGTTCCAGTACCAAACTTATAGAAAGGCCCAATGTTTATAGATATGCTAATAAAAGGTTGATAGCAATATGTAACTTTGAACTTCGAGCTAAGGCTGAATTCGCATCGAATGCTTTCCGCGGCGCCTGCTGGTCGATGCACTATTGGGAGCTGGTGTACTGTTATGTTTCTTTCTGTCATACAAGTATCCATTCTTTTAGCAAACAATCGCAGAAAGGCTGATAGCAGAGTAGAAACCTCGATTGCAATGATTTGCACATCTTCGGAAAGAGTGAGAAGCGGGTTGAACTTCAGCTCGTAATTCAAAGTTTTGTAGCTTAACATTATCTAGTGTATGGTTATTCTTTAGCAGTTCTACAACTGGAGTGCCTGGAGTTGTAATCGAATATTTGCCGGAAAGACGTAAAGAGTTTTGGATACGTCGAAGGCTCGAGGTTGTCATCGAAAGCTCAAAACGAAGCACTAGACAAGCGTAAAACGTACGAAACAGGAACCCGACAAAAAGCCGAAATTGTTTGAGTGTTGAGAATCTAAGACGAGAACCACAACTGAGAAAATCACGATACTGTCGTATCTACTGCTCTATTTATTAGGTTAAGTGAAAAGTTCCTTCATATACGCTAAGAATTTAGAGTTTATACGGATTCAGTTGAAAGCAACAATAATTATTCTCCAAATTAAAAACCATCACCATTCCCAATCTTCTATTAACGGTCCGCAAACTCAGAACTGCCTAAAATATCATTCTTCGGGCATTGAATCAGAAAACTCCTGACATGTCGCTTTAACTTAATGAAATGCCTCGAATCGGCGTCTACGCAGAAAATGTTCCATTAAGCGGGAAAGACCATAGTCAAACTGTTCAGCACCTGAACTGTAGATTGAGTGTGGTAGGGCCTCGTCTTTTCAATTCAATAAACTTTTCAATATCTTCCTAGCGATGTAAGGTTTGACATTGTCTTGCTATAACATCGTGCGCTTTCGACGAATCATTGTCAGATACTTTTGTTTCAACACATCGTAGACACGACTCAGCCGTAGAAGTGGAAGTTTCTTATGAAATATTCCTGAGATATCCCCATGAATTTGCAATGACCGATACTCTGCGTGACAGGCATAAAATTTACCACAGGTGTCGAGGAACCTTTTATTCGACCTAGTATATGTCTAAATGCATTGAGTTCCATGCAATACATTTGACATTCGGCGGGAGTTGAACCCGTCTTTGAACTGCACCGAAGGAGCATGTTACCACTGCATCACAGATGCCACCACTCTGCTACTTCTCTTTCTTCGATGTCTGTAACATCAGACGCTTGCTAAAAGCAATAAAAATAAGATCATTTAGATTCGCAAAATAGAGAATGCCGAGCTATGCAATCGTTGAGAAAAAAGAAAGGAATTATGGAGTAGTTCAGACACTTTTGCATAGATTACCAAAGCACCTCTCAGCACTGAACTTACACAATCGTCAGATTGCTGTACAATCGATAACAAACCTGAACTTCTAAATTCAGGAACACTGCGAAGTATTTTAATCCGCTCAGCTGTAGCTACAAGCATTGAATGCGAAGTGGTTTCTGAATTCTAAATAGCATGTTGTATTCTTCAATGTTGATAGTCAAACTCATTAGAAACTCAGCGACTCGCGTTTGCGTGGACCTGCTTGTGAAGTTTACTGATCGTGAACTAACATATAGGATAGGTATGATAGGTTGTGGAGTCGTGTAGTAATGCCTTGAAAAAAGATTTTTACATGTATTATGTTGCTGCTCTACTTATACTGTAAACTGTGTGCTAACTTTTCTCAGGCTCGTCGACAAATCGGCAAAGATCATGGTGACCAAACTGCGATGATCGCATAGCTCAGCGTTCGTGCAGGACATTTCTTGGAGAAGAGAACCATTGACCCACAAATGAAGAGAGGGACGTTCACAGAGAAGTCGACTGCCAGTTAGTTACATCGAAGTGGAGCAGATCCATTGAGGATTTGCCGGCTGTTGGCTGATGAATCTGATCGTGATCAAACGACGATATGACATGCTCCCCAGAAGACTGGAAAGCAGTGCTTGAAGTCCAAATGGATCTTACACGAATTGACAATGGATCGGTGTACAAATGGTGTGCTCGCAAATTTTTCCATGCATTTTGAAAATACCACAGAACTTCTCTGTAAACTGCTAGAAACTTGTGGGCATATTAGCCCATGGGCAAAAATTGGTGTGAAATTGTATTTCCACAAATCCGTCAGCTAAAACATGTTAATTTGTGTCAAAACATATCTTGTTCCTTTATTCAAAAAAAAGAATCAACAACAAGTCAACAATATTTTTTTTCGCCGCCCCATCAGCGCCTGTGGATGTTGCCGGTGGCGATATTACTGTTTCTTGGCCACCTCTTTTTCCATGAGGCGAGGTGACCGTCGGGGTGCCTGAACGAAACCGAGCTTTCAAAAGTTAATTAATGCAGAAGGACTTTTATTGCCCGATGACAGGCATTATTAGTTAATAAATCAGGAGTGTGATGAAGCACACCATGGTGATTATAGCGACCGAGATGCCTCCTCGGCGCCTATAGTCTCGCCTGCATGGTGCAACGCTGTAAACGACATATTTCTAACAATGATGTGTGCACAGAAGCTTACTTATATTATTGCCAAACAAACCTCGTTTTCAGTTTTCTTCTCACCATGTGCAGTTGGTGGCGCTGACGGTCCCTCACCCATTTGTGGAGCTTCAAGGTGGACCTTGATAGTGATATTCCTTTTAATCGAAAGATTCAAAAACAGACACTGAAAATTTTAAATAAAAATAGCTTCAGCAATGCTTTCTTAATTCTTTTGTTGACAGAATTTCAAAGCAGAGCTTTCGGAAGCTTACAAAGCGGAGCATGTAAACAGGATTTGATTGAAATGTTGAGAAGGACACAACATGTTTTAAGCTGTTAGATCTATTGCTACACAGGTACTTGTATAGCACTAGACCCTAACAGCTTAAAACCTGTTGTGTCCTTCTCAACATTTCAATCAAATCCTGTTTACATGCTCCGCTTTGTAAGCTTCCGAAAGCTCTGCTTTGAAATTCTGTCAACAAAAGAATTAAGAAAGCATTGCTGAAGTTATTTTTATTTAAAATTTTCAGTGTCTGTTTGTGAATCTTTCGATTAAAAGGAATATCACTGTTCGGGGTTTGAAGAGGGGTTCGACAAGGCGATACAATTTCGCCAAAATTATTCACTGCCACCCTGCAACACGTCATGCGAACATTAGAATGGGACGATATGGGAGTGAAAATTGACGGTCGACAATTAAACCACCTTCGCTTTGCTGACGATATCGTTCTCATAACACCAAACATCAGCCAGGCGGAGCGAATGTTGACCCATTTCATTAACGCCTATGGAAAGATTGCCTTCAACTAGATCTAACATAAATGATGTTCGTGTAATCATGAAGAACGGATGGGTTTTGAATGCCACAATCACGCTCAACGAAAGCAAACACATTTCCGAATGCTCCAGGTACGGCTATCTAGGGTGTGATATCAACATGATAAATGACCTAGCTCAGAGATGAGCAGGAGGAAGCGAGCGGCTTAAGGTAATGTTCAGAGCATGAAGGACTCAGTGAAGAGGACAACGAGCATTCGACTCCATGCCCACCTTTTCGAGTCGACGATTATCACTGCACTAACGTATACAGCAGAAACCTGATCGTTACGTTAGCGCGATGAAAGACGCTTGGCGTTATTGAGCGCACAGTCGAAAGGTCGGCAGTAAGAGTATTCCATATCTCGCAAATGTGATAAGGGATCCGAAGTTCCGACCTACGTCAATGATCGAAGATCAAAGACGCCGTTATACAAGCCAGGAATCGAAAATGAGGTGGGCAGGACACGTGATGCGCTTCAACGATAACCGATGGAAGAGAGTCGTTACCGACTGGAATCCTCGATATATCAAGAGCTCTACAGGAAGATCACTGACCCGACCTGATGGTTCGTTTCTTCACAAAAGCCTAAAAGAAAGATATGATGCTCAGTGAATTCCCTTGGGCTAGAAGGACCTACTGGGCTACTCTTGCACGCGACGGGGAAAAAAGGACAAGTTGGTGGTATCCGTTCGAGTGACTCGACGACCAACGGGGCGGCAGGTGATAGAGGTGATTTCAAGCTTTTGATAAAAGAAAGTCATATAGGAAATAAGCCCTTTTCTAACCGCTTTTTTAGTAGTGGTATGATGTCATACTTCGAATATACAATAATGTTAAGTGATAGCAAAACTTTGAACCTTGCGGAGGAAGGGGACTTGAACCCGCACTCCACTTCAAGCAGGGGCGCGTACTAACGGCAGCACTTCCGTGGTTTCTATTTTGCCATCATTCTTCCTGCTATAAGAGTTTTCCTGATGAGAAGCTTTTAAAATCATGAGGACAACATGCTACGAAACATGGCGCGCCGAGCGACGTCGCATGGTGTAGTGCGAAATCTCATCTGTAGGAACAATATTGTAATCGTTCTTAGAATTCATTGGTCTCCTAATCGCTGATTACAGTGAGGTAGCGTAGTGGATAGTGGTGAGGTGTATCAAGAAGCAAGGTCATGGGCAAAACTCTGGTCAAGCTTTCATTCAGCACTCCCCTGCAATCAGTTTCCTAACGCCTTCGGGATTACTTCAGTAATGATTAAACATACTATCAGGCCTCCTCATAAGTTTTGACACTATAACAATGAACACAAAATTTATTAACCAGGTGACAATCATTGAGAAAAAAAGTCCACTTTCCGTCGACATTGACGACCTTTGCCAGAAATGGAACGCGAAGATGTCGACGGAGCAGTTTCTGAGAGACGTTCTTGCTCTTGCGCATCTGTGCTTAAGTGAGATCGTGTGAAATCCATCGACACTTCTTCCACTTCTTCCCTACTGCTTTCAGTGTACTGCTGATTCTCGCATGGACACGGTCAAAATCGTCGACCAACTTCACGGTAGGCGAAGGCGAATCATCTTCAGTCGCTTCGATGACGGCCTTTAGATCAACTTCGCGTGATAGAATAATATGATAGGTATAGAATGCGTGATAGGTAATAGAATGAAAGTGGAAAAAAAAGGAAATGCCCCGTGTCGACCGCATGATAATGAAAATACTATAACACCGTACACAAACAATCAAGAGTTCAATTAAGGTTTATGCGCATTCTGCTATCAACAATGTTTGTATTGAAGAAAACATTACGAATGTTCAAGTGCATGCAGCGTACCTTCACAGATACAATCGAAGCAGTAAATATTGTGTCAGCGCTGACTTTGAGGATGAAATTTGCGCTAACGGAAGCTTTAAAAAAAGAAACCTCAGTAGAGAAGTGAGTTTGTACATGCAAAAGGAAACATGTAGTATACATGGAAAGTACTTTAGGCTACCAAACATCACAGTCATTGAAAAAGGTGTCGACGAGTGGAACTTACACGATTGCTTGGGTGCCTTCACCAGGCGAACCCAGACCTCGCGATTGCTGAAACAAGATCACTTTCAGAACCACATCTAAGTCAATCTAAGAAGAATTTCAACAGTGTTCATCGTATTTATGCCTACAAAGCTCAGCGTCAGGAATTATCATAAAATAGGCTGCAGAACTGTTGGCATTTGATAAAGTGTTCAAGAATAACAACACCAACAACGACACAACAACAACAATATCCTAGTGGAAACCATTGCTGAGATCGATGAGAACACAGTCCGTAACGACGTTAGGAAGCGAGCAGTTGTTGCTACGCTTGAATAGCTACTGCACTAACATACCTTCTGCATTTCGCTTGTATCGCATCTTCTGCGTGTGTCCGTCAAATCGTTTATAGATGAAATCGACAAATTCCCCACAATGACCTGGTTGTTCTTCTGGTTTCTCTGGCACGTAAGAATGGCTAAAATGCGCAGAATAGTTTAACCAGGCTGACACTGCCATCAGTTACTGTATTAGTAAGAAGTGAGTACAGATGGAAACAGTTAGAACTTACGCCATCGTAAATCGACATCAGGGAAATCATCAAAACTGCTAGTATCGTCAATACTTTTCACCTCTATTCGTATAGGTGGTGGTCGTTCTCTGAAAACAAAGTACTGTGTAAAATGTATGTTAGGTGAGGAACTTCAGAACAGTAAACACCAGCTCTTATAGAGCTCGTCTCAAGAGTACGAGACAAAGCTCACGGGGCGGATACTGGATGAAATCTCAAGATGTTGATATTTATGAGAAACTAACCAGTTTTTAAAACTTTTCAGACTTGTTTATCGTCCACTGATCTAATATCTCTTGACATCTCAACTATGTGCATCCAGGCATTTGGTCGATTAGGCAGTGTAATAAATAAATATACTGCGACACTGAGGTGGAAGGAAAAGAAATCTCGTGAGCAAGTACGGATTTGCTGCCGTTGAGTTCGAATTCAAAGTCAAACAGACCTAAAATTTGAGTTACCTGCCACATGATACGTTTATCACTCAACCTTGGCCGGAACAAGAAGTCCCTTCTGGCAAAAACAAATCGTAGTTTTTCGCTCGTTGTGTTAATGTAAAGCCATTTCCTTTTTCCTATCTTGACTAATTTGAGCTATGGCAATTGAACAAGAGGCCCGTATACAAAGATAATCAATGCACATAATCTGCTTCTCATAGAACTAAATCGCAAGTAATCCTGTCAAGAATGTTCACCGAATTGATGCCAAATGATAGTCATATTCCCAACAAACTAGTGTTTGTGAATAGGCAGCCTGAAAACTGGGACTTTCTCTTTTTCCACTAATTATCACATGGCAAGGATTAATTGATTTAACTTTTCGACACTAGCCTCCATTTTCGAGGGCATCGTACAAACATTTTATATAGGATAATGTGTCAATCACAATACGCGGCTACAAGCTACCGTCTTTCCTTTCCTGACCAATTCTGTTTTCAAGAACATCAAGCATTGACTCCTAAGGGACGACGTGTGCCAGAGGGCACACGATTACTCGAATGTCTTTCTCGCTGGACAAAAGTTCTTTCTTAGGCTTTTGGTAATCATTAAAAAGCTCAAATGCCTGTGAGTCTAACAATAATAGAATGAGGGATAAAACTCCAGATGTTGATCAATCCCTGAGGGATGCGCCATGCATTCGCGTTCAATTTTTAATCTCATTTGAGGTGATTGAATGCAGCATATCTAATCTTTACAATCACTCACGTTGGTCTCCCGCTGTATCGAGTCAGTGGTGCTTATAATCCCGGACAAGTCTCATACCAGTTCTTCCACCAGGAGGGATGGATGGCTTGGTGAGCCATGGGCTCGTGGTTGGACCATTGACTCGCGTGCGCCGCAGAGCACCTCCTACCACTGCGCTACATTCACCAAACCAGATCGAAGAGAAATGACAGGAAAATGAAGGAAATGTTGTGAGAAGTTGTCTATGACGGATCTTTAACTCTGCGCCGTTGGGCCGTCGATTAGCTCGGAATCGTTTGTGTAAGACGGTAAGTTGTATGGTCTACGCTCACGAAAAAATCGCAGATTGTTTGAAGCTGTCAGGACATCTTTACAAGATTCAAGTACATCAACACGCAAAGCTCTTAGAACATTTTGGATAAACTGTAAATGTCCGGAAGTAAATTCAAAAGACTAGTGCTCAGCTAACTCACAAAAACTAGAGTATTTTTTCAGATGGGTTTCTTTTTATGAATTTCACTCGCTGTCACATGTGGATTGCGTATGGGGGGCCTAATGCTCCGCAACAACGTTTCCGATTCTTTTTAACGGTCGAATTTCTGATTAACTGGATAAATGAAAGATTTCAACTAACCACATGAATAGAATTTCAAAACTGAGTTATCTTTGATTTGGCAGTGGGATTCTGTCGCATATTTTTGGTGACTGATGAAAAGCACGAAGTTGGATAACAATACCAAGACGAACATTTGAAGAGCATCGCCTCGCATCAGTGGGGACGTCAGTCGAGAAATGAATGAGCTTATCAGTTTCGTGCTCTTGCTCAATCATCAAAGAATATGCGATAGTTTTCCACTGCGTGCTGAACCGTTGCACTGCCGCAGCATCTCACTTTCTTCTGTGGGTTTGTATACCACGTGGCGT
The DNA here is from genome assembly GCA_019055375.1 of Parelaphostrongylus tenuis. Taxonomy (NCBI): domain Eukaryota; kingdom Metazoa; phylum Nematoda; class Chromadorea; order Rhabditida; family Metastrongylidae; genus Parelaphostrongylus; species Parelaphostrongylus tenuis. The sequence goes on along the minus strand of JAHQIW010002851.1, from coordinate 17,931 downwards.
AAAGGTTTTTGCACGCCCTATACACTATTGGGTGTATTGTAACCTCATAACACCGCAAGTGGCTGGTCAAATAAAGTGAATTTCAAGAGGAATTCTGTTTTTTCGCTGTCGATAAAAGTTAAGATTAAGGGCAGGTAGCATTTCTGACAGACTTCTATGACCATCGGCACGGTTTGGATGTCGTCATGCAGCAAATCAACGTTGAAGTCCTATGATGAATTGGTTGGCCTTCATCCAATGACATCCGCAGAAGGATCATCTTTGTCAAAGGTTACAAAGTATGCTCAATAAGCAAACCGAGCGATAGTTACAAACATCCCTTCAGTCACTCTTTTTCATGAAGAATGACTGTTCGCGATGTCCTCCACTGGAATGAGACTTTTTTCTTTTGGAAGTAGGATGTCATATGTGCCGTGAGAAGTACATTGAATTATGGCTTCTATGCCATAAAAAATCGGCAGTGATTTTATCAGGTTCGAGCTGTGCCTTTTTCATGCCTTCTATCGCGATTCGAACTTTGAATGGTTTGATCTCGATTGCTTTTTCTCCAGTGAAAACTATGGGATTCCGAGAGGAGGATGGTGAAAGGAAAAGTTCTGCGAAAAATTTTTCCGTTATCTTCTCATATTACGGCAGAATCCCATTATTACATCTTCGTTCATCAACGCTGACAGAGGAGCACTGTAATCACGCAGGTTCCGACGGCACTTTTTAGAGCAAGACATTCTTGCCCTACTTCCAGAAGTTTCTTCTGCCAGTACCAATGTAGACTCTCTCGCAAAGCTCCTCTACTGCTGGCATAATACTCGTGCCAAGTGCGCACCATGGGAATCAAGCTTCGATTTCCTTCGCTTTTAGAGCAACTTCTTCATAGTGGAGGAGATGCAACTGGTTCTTTTGGAGAGCTTAATTAAAGCCAAGTCGGCGCAGCTTTTGAATGTTTCGACAATAAAAACGTAGTCATCTGTCGGATCATCCTTAATCTGACAGTCATGGTTGATAGGATTTCGTTAAGAATGTTCTCTTCTTAAACGGAAACCTATATAATCTCCATCCTGTGGTCTCCACTGAATCATTCAGTGGAATACACAAAAAATCGGTGACTATGCTGAGAGTTGATTTTGTGCTTGATGCGATCGAAATCTAGGTCTGGTGATTTTTTCTAAAGGAGTAATGGAGGTGTTTGACTGCTTGTATTGCAAACATTTTGGCCTCTCCAGACTCTGAAGAAGGCGAACTGCCGTAACGTCAGCTGTCGAATAAGTTTTATGTAACACCTCGTGTTCTGCTCAAAGAAGAAAATCAGGAATCATACTGAAGCACGCCGAGGTTAATAGACAGTCGGTCTAGGGAATCGTTTTTTTTTACTTAGCAGCTTTTGGTTAGTATGCCTATTTGTTGCTTGTTAGTTCTATCTAGGAGCGGTTATGGAGGCTCTGGAAAATCAGGGAGTCCCTACTCGGTGTATAGTAATGCTTCGTGATCTATATAAGGAATCACGATCAAAACATCTCCATTCTACAACAATATTTCCATCGACATAAGAAGAGGGCTTCAAAAAGGCGATACAATTTCGCCAAAATTATTCACTGTCACCCTCGAAAACGTCATGCGAACATTAGAATAAGACGATATGGAAGTAAAAATTTACGGTCGACAATTTTATCATCTTCGCTTCGCAGATGATGCCGCTCTCATAACCCCAAGCACAAGCCAAGCGGAGCGAATGTTGACCGATTTCAATAACGCCTATAAAAGATTGCCTTCAACTAGATCTAACATAAATGATGTTCATATATTCATGAAGAACGGATGGGTTTTAAATGCCCCAATCATGCTCAACGAAACAAACACATTCCCGAATGCTCAACGTACGGCTATCTAGGGTGTGATATCAACATGATAAATGACCTAGCTTCAGAGATGAGCAGGAGAAAGCGAGCGGCTTAGGTGATGTTCAAGAGCATGAGGACTCAGTGATGAGGACAACGAACATCGACTCCATGCCCACCTTTTCGAGTCGACGATTATCACTGCACTAACGTATACAGCAGAAACGTGATCAGTTACGCAAGCAGCGATGAAAGACGCTTGGCGTTATTGAGCGCACAGTCGAAAGGTCGGCAGTAAGAGTATCCCATATCTCGCAAATGTGATAAGGATGCCGAAGTTCCGACCTACGTTCAACGATGAAGATCAAGGACGCCGTTATACAACCCAGAGATTGAAAATGAGGTGGGCAGGACACGTGATGCGCTTCGAACGATAACCGATGGACGAGAGTCGTTACCGACTGGATTCCTCGACATATCAAGAGCCCTACAGGAAGATCACTGACCCAACCCGGTGGTCCGTTTCTTCACAAGAGCCTCAAAGAAAGATATGATGCTCAGCGAATCCCTTGAGCTAGGAGGAATTACTGGGCTACTCTTGCACGCGATAAGGAAAATGGACGTGTTAGTGGTGCCCGTTCGAGTCACTCGACGATCAACGGGACGGCAGGTGTACAGGTTATTTCAAGCTTTTGATAAAAAGCGTCTTATAGGAAGGAAGTCCTTATTTAACCGATTTTTAACAGTGGTATGATGCTTTCATTATTATTTGAGCCAGCATGTCATGTGGTCTGGTAAGGGCTCTTGTACAGCTCGATAATGAAACTCCCTACTAAAAAGATCGCAAGACAGCGGCCATATTTGTAACAATATTTTGAAACACGTGAAGTCACGTGATATCACAGAGTTATTGTGCTGGCGCCGAGTACGCGTCTCATGGAAAAACGGCCACGAGCCTCAAATAACTGGGTGAGTTCCTTGCATGCGGTAAGAGTTCTCTCATCATCGAGTGTGGATCCGGTTTTAATCTGATCTCTGACATTAAACTAAAATTATAACAGATAAATTAATAACATCTCAAACACAATTCTTAGAAAACAGTAATCCAACATGGGATAGAACGATAAAGAACTAGACATTGAGATATAAAATTCAAAATGCTTCCCTCCGCCGATCTATCTCGCCTGACATTTGTCATAGCTCTTTTTAGAACTTGTATATGCGTCTTTTGCGGAGTATAAAATGTAAAGCTTGGATCATTGAAACAAAGCTACGGTGGGCCACGCTACAAGACTTTGATTTTCTCATTCTTGCATTCAGAAGTAAAGGCTGTAGGTACAAGCCGCAAATCGAGTTATAGCATTCTTCTGCGACAATAACGAATAGTGGGAATAGATTAGGAACCAAATATACCACTGCTAACATATCCACGCAAAAATGGGAGCGAGCCAAAATTTCAGCATTTTTTCTATGATGAGTAACACAACGAAGAAATCTGCACGTATAGCAGAAGTAAATAACATGGGTACATGGAAGATACGAACGAACACATTGAATAGGAAATAAAACAAACCTCTGTATGTCTTGCAGTCAATTCATTCTTCTTACCACCAGTAAGAAGCTTAGGTCTTCGCAAATGCCTCTTCAGGTCTTTCACTTGAAGCTCACCCACAAGCTTTCGGTGGGCACCTTTTTTTGAAACTCCATTGCTGGGAATGATTTCCGTGTATCGGCAATGTGCTTTTATACAGAACGGTTGTCGATGATACTGATTGTGCGCTGATAAGAGTTTTGTTTTTCTACAAACAATCAGTGAAATTTCAAGAAAGTTCTAAATACTATGACGTTAAGTGTTGCTGGTATACCACCGACTGCAGCAAAATGGATCGTTCTTTGAAAACAGAATACTACCAGTGGGCAATGAGAATTATCAACATCCGTCCTGTGCAAAAGAGCATCGCCAAGTGAGGCCGTTGTGCAGTGTTCCACCGAAGAAGATTCGACTCAAACAAAACGAAGACGAAGATTAGAACGAGAATCGATTGTGGACATCGACTCGAATCGTCCGCTCGTAAATTCTAAACATCAGTATATGGTAATATAGTTTAGAGGTTGCAATAAGTTAATATGAACATGGAGAGATGATCGAACTAATAGAAGCAATAAAATAAGTGAACACTGAAAGTTTGAAAGAGATGAGCACAATTTTGAATTCTGATCGAACTGTTTGCAAAAAAAAATATTTCATTCGAAAAACGATCACACCATGAAAGAAAATGAGAAAACAAGAGGATAAGAAGAAGATGATTGGTTTTCTTCACTCGAAACGAGCGTCAACCTTTGTGGATCGAATGAAACTCTTTCGCAGAACTTTGTAGTCCAAGAGGAAATTCGCCAACAGGATATTCGTAGCTTAGATTACAATATGCTGAGGAGAAAGTTTCTTAACACTCTCGAAAATTCAAAACTCATTTTTGCTTCACACATTACGTCGTTGTAAGCTCATGGGAATACTTAAGGAATATTGCGGTAAGGAATTCCCACGGCAATACTAGTTATAAGGCATCAAATTTTACTTTACCCTTCAGATATCAGATGGTGAAGATGGTGCGCGCTGTTTCAGCAAAATAGCGACGAACCTTACACCGTTAAGAAGGCTAAGGAAAAGTTTGGTAAATTGGAGAAAGTCGATATTCTGCCTCATTTGGCTTACTGTCCAAATGCTGCACCTCCGATTAGGAGTGTTCTGATTCAATGGGACAATTTTTTCGTGGACGTCGACTCGAGACATTTGATGAAGTTGAAAAGGTAAGTCAGGAGTTTTATTGATTCAAAGCTCACAGAATGGTAGATCGAACAGATCCGAAAGCTTGCAGATCATTATCAGAAAATAGTGGATATTGTGTCCTAATTTTGAAAAATAATTATTGCTATTTACAGTTAAACTTATGGATAAACTTTGAATTTTCAGCGGGCCTTAAGAAGCTTTATCCTCGGCCTAATAGATAAGTGATGAGCATTTATTTTAGCGTTTTCGTCATCCTATAAGATCAGATTCTTCGATTTAGTAAACATCCACTTTACTTCGACTTTCTATGGTGTACGATTGCCTTGGACTCGATCATCTTACGGCTTACTAGGTTTCAAAATAGACCGTCGTGAACCTCGTTCAGCTTCTCTCACGCCTCTTCTAACCTATCCAGTATTTGTTAGGAGTCAGGTGCAACGGTTTTAAATCAGGCTGTGGAATTGCGCGTTAAATACCAGCGGAGGCGAAGATGTGATTGAAGTCACTCTCTTATGCTCTATGTGAGCCCAAAATGGAACCCTGTTAATATAGTACAAAGCGTTGCAAGAAATTATTACAAGATGTGACAGACATTACAATCGACTGTTTTGAGACCGTGCGTCGAGTGCGAAAAGTTCATCGTCGATTCCCCTTGGAAGAGTATTCCCAAGAAAGTGACTGAACGAAAAACTACCGTGCAGCTGACGAGGACGTAAGGTAAAAACACTTGTCTTTCGTTGTATAAGTACCCATAACAGACCTCATTGAAGGCTCAAATATCCTGTCCGACTACATTGTTCCAAAATGATTTATGAATCATACATGTTTTTGCTCATTTTCGGTATGTAATGTCCACAGAACCATTTTAGCGAATTCGAGATTTTCTTTTCACCTATACCATTAAACACTACTTTAAGCGCTCTGGTGCGCAACAGAGATAAGCTTGTATGTCAAGCATCTCAAAAAACTCAGTACAATCCACAGCGCCCTCAAAAGAAGTTTTGTGAAATTCAAACAGAACTCGTATCTTCAAATTCCACTGTTTTTTAAAACCTCGCCTAAATTTCAGTACAACCTGGCATCATTCTTAAGCCTTTCATGAGGCCTGTTATGGCACTTGTTAGTACCAAGCGTGGGTCTCGTCCTTTTGGCCTCATCAGTAGCACAGTGAGTTTCGATTCAATCATTCCCTTGAAGAGATACTCCGTACATACAAAGGAATCGGCGCCAAATTAGTTACACTGCCCGTAAAGTGAGAGGATTGCCTCCACTCTGCAGTGATAACAAATTCTTTAGGTCGTTCCATGAATTTTCGACTTAGGCAATAAACACTAAATTAAACCAGGACTAAAATGCATGATTTTGGCATTGTTAAATTGTGCATTTTCTTGCGAAAATTTTGCTAGACAGGATGCTTATACTTGCTCAAAGATAAAACTGTCGTAGGAACATATTAGCTCGCTACTCATGCACGACTGGCGCGTGGAGGAAAAGCTACTGAAGCGACGTACAAAATTAATGGATTTTTCTGTGGACGACCCGAGCGCCACTGATCCTCCAGATTGTTATTTCTGGCTATGAACTTCGCGAACCACTTCCTAGCTGACCTTTCAGCAATCGTATCATCACTCGCTGAAACCTTTGATTGGAATTGTACGTGGCCGACTTTTAAAACGCCCTCTTATAACGCTGTAAAATCCAAAATACGATTATGGTTTGCACTATTGAGCGTTTTTTTCTTATCTCGCTTATTCTTCACTGGAAGAAATTCCTTCCTTGGAATATTCTTTCAATTGCACAAGTTTTGAAAAACTTAAATGTCTTTGTTTTCTAGAAGAGCTCTTTTGACAGCGCTGTAGGAGAAAAATAGGGTCTTTCACACCTCGCTGAACAGAGCTCTTTGTTTAGACTACCAGTAATCATTCAATAGCGAAAATTTCAATGATTCCAACGCTGTGCTTAATTCCTGGGAAGACCGTTTTACTATAGTGGATCACGGAGAGTAAGATGGTTGCGGCTAATCTACGGTGGGGGGAGGGGGAGGTGGGGACATCGATCGACTGCTTGACGCGCTAGACATGTGGAGTGCAACCTAAAATTCAGTTGGGAATTCTTTCTCCGTTGAAAGAAACTCCATGCTTTTCGTGCTTACAGCTCACTATACGCTTGGTAAAAATGAAGGTCTGCGGAAAGAGTTAAACATGATTTTATTTTGGGTCTTGCAGTGTTCTAAAAGGGTGTTTTAAAAAAGGGACTGCGCACAACTCCAACTAGAGATTTAGGCTTTCTAACGATTGCTAATACTCTTATGCAAAGTTCTTGTCCAAAAAATGGGGTCAAATATTGCTTTGTCGCCACCTGGCAGAAAAGGACCAAAATTTGTTTACAAGATAGCTCCACGTTGAGTCGAGTGCAGGCATGTTGTATAGTGAAATGCTCACAAGAAAATGCACAGTCGAACAATGCCGAAATCATGCAATTTTACTTTTGGTTAATAAGCTTGGTGTTTAATGCCCTAGTGCAGCAGTTTAGAAACGATCTAATATATCTAAGGGGAGTACTCCCTACAAGAGATTGGCTGAACCAAAAGGCATCGTGTTACTGATGAGGCTAGATGGTCGAAACGTACGTGCACCACTAACAAGTGCCATAACTGGTCTTATGAAAAGCTGAGAATGTGCTGTCAGGGAGCACTGTCATCGTCTAGCCAGCTTTCAAAACTCGAACTTTCAAAAATTATCCCATCGTCGAGACCGTTCAAATCGAACTCCAAATCGTGTTCGATAGGTCAGCATTAGACGCTGCCGAGATAGCAAACATTACTTTTGAGAATGTTTTGATATCATTAGAAAAGTGCGAATTTTAAAGTTGCCTGCTCTATAAACTTGGTTTTTCAAAGATTTGAAAGCTCACATCTTTGAGCGGCCAAAATTGCACTTACATCATTGCGTTTGAAGACTACATATTCACAAGCTGTGATGGCTGCGTGGAATTTACTATGGCTCAGCCTGCCCTGAACTATGAAAATAACTAACGGTTTCAAACACGAAGCTCTTGCCATTTCGACCCAAGCCCTAATTAATTTTCGGTTTTCATTTTTTTATACTTTTTCATAGGTGAGCAATTATCTGGGCTACCTTCAAGGCGGACGAGCTGTCCTCAGTTTTCATAGGAGGTGATAGCAAATCATTCAGTGATTACCATGCACCTCCGGGGTTCAGCTCCCTCCAAAGGCTCGAAATTCTGTATATCACTCAAATTTTTTGAATATCATTATGATCTGACACTAATATCGATACAAACCTTTTAAATAAAGACGTCCTGTTAGAAAATACTTTGTGGTCGAAGAATGAATTGATAGCATTTAAAGGTACGGTTTTTTTTTAGATTATAAACTTTTCTTAGTATCACTACAGTTCAAAGCGTTTTTCCTATGTATTTAAGATATGTTAAACGAGTCAAAATAATGAAGAAGAAGCTAGATATTATCTTTGATTCTGATCAGCAATAGTCAACGATATCAAATGTAAAACTTCACTTTTTTTTTCTTGAGTCTCGTTTGGCATGTTACTCCTTAGAAAAACACTTTGAGGCCTAATTTCGAAGGCAAGTTTGCTGAAGCCTCAGCGAGTTTCTGCCCTGGCCAAGTGGACAATGATATTCTGACTTCAGTGGATAAATCCCAATTTTTCTTCGGTGGCAATACAATTTTTGTCAAGCCATCCGGTTGGAAATTTTATTTGTTCATAAATGCTTCTTGTGTGTTAACTCAATTCTCTTCTACCCGTGAGATCGACCACATCAAATCATGTTTTGCCAGAATCGACACATCGCTAAAACCAGTGTAAGAAGAAAGAGCTGAAATCAGCTGCATAGAAGTACAAGCTTTTGAATCACCCTTGAGTATTTATTACAGTTTTTCCAGCGTTTTTTTTTTCATTAGAAAACGATGTTTTTTGAACTTTCTTCTTTCATGTTGCTTAGTAATACTCGTCTTTTACGCAGTGATATAAGGCCAATATCCGAAAAAGCTGTGATGTTTAATATCGGTTTTTACACATACATATCGTCTTCCAATCGGTCCAACCCACTTCTGAAAACGGGTGAAGAAGGTTTTTCTTAGATGTAGAAGTAGGAAAGGATATACAACAAGCGATCAGTAGCGGTGTACGAATGCATGTAATAAGCGATATAGGAGGTCTACATGCTATTCGTCTCGGATTTATATGAAGATACTTTCTCATGTTGGTGGATTATTTACATTTCAGTCGTCTTTGTGACTTTTAGAGAAGCAACGGCACCTCCCACTTGTGCGTATTTGCTTTCAGAAGCCTTTTTAGTCAGAAACATATCCAAAACGTGCTTGAGGGATCAAAGGTCGATGACGTAGAGAAAAACATTCGAATTAACGCTACTTACAATTTGGGAAGGGTAAACATGGGACGAACAGATTTCGCTTTTACATGGATTTGTCGAATTGTTGTTGATTCATAAAATGTATTATTATTGATATCCGACTAGGGAATATATCGTTACTGTTGAAAATCTCGCCAGCACTCATTCAAGGGCACACATTTTTCTATAATTTTGGGTGTACAATCAACTTTTCACCTTCTTGCCGATTTCCATTTTCCTGTTCATTCGACTCGTGAGTGCACTGTAGCAGTCCAGAAATTGTTTCCGTTTCCTAACGAGTGCTTTTCTCCATTGTGCTTGCGATTGGCACCTTGGTCGTACGCTGCTACGCCAGGGCGTCAGTACTCAGTGGCACTGAGTGGTTGATACCAGCACCAAGAAATGGGTTTCTCGTTCGGTTCCCTCTCACAACGTTTCACTGCGTTCTCTTTGGTGTGTATCAGTATTGGAAGTTTTCTTACAGGCGTGATTACAGTAACAAAAAGCTCAGTCGTCTCAAAATAACTACTTGTTGATATGACATGTAGATTCCTAGTATATCTTTGGAACCGACGCAAATGTTCCGCAATACGGAGTGCATCCAATTCTATATAAGTCACTTTTGAAAAGTCATACACCGTAGAAAATACGCTCTGTTTCTAGCATTTACAACATCATAGAGAAAAGGAAAAAGTTGATTATTCAGTGATACCCCATGGATCTAAGTTCGTATCAAAAAGCAGTGAAATGCTAGGTAGCTCAGCGCTTTTCTTCTGCTATAATAATCACCATGGAAGAAATTTCAATATTAATCAACACTATGGAATAGCACCAAAAAAAAAACAGCCGTGGAAACGTTGAGGTGAGTTATGAACCAACAACTTTCTTCCCGATGGCCGGCAACATCGACCACTTAATACTAGGGACTGCTCGCCACATGCGGCGAGGTGAAGCCAGCGCCGTGGGCCTGCCGTACCCAAAGTGTTAGCGGAATGAAGCCGTTTATTACATTGTTTCCTTACAGTCTAAAACGCGTACCCACATGTGAAGTACAAGGTGTTAATCCACAATTGTATCTCTGTTTTTTATGATCACTGATAAAATTGTTGGCCATATTTGAAGCAAATCTAATCACTCAATATTTATAACGAAAATAGTCTCAATAATCAATTATTGCTGAATACTGAAAATGTTCTAGCACCAGTCTTAGAAGCGTGGTACGATATCTCATCTGTAGGAAGAATATTGTAGTGGTTTTATCGAATTCATTGGTCTACTAATCCCAGATTACAGCGAGATAGCGTAGTGGACAATGGTGCCGTGTATCGAGAAACCAGGTCATAGGCAAAGCTCTGGTTTATGCTCCCATTCAACACTCTCGTGAAATAAATTTCCTAACAACTTCGGGATTATTTCACTAATGATAGAGGATACTATTAGGCCTCCTCATAAGTTTTGACACCATAACAATGAACACAAAATCTATTAACCAGGTGACAATCATTGAAGAAAAAAATCCACCTTCCGTCGACAGTGATGATCTTCGCCGGAAATAGAATGTGAAGATGACGACGGAGCAGTTTTTGAGAGACGTTCTTGCTCTTGTGCATCTGCGCTTAAGTGAGATCGTGTGAAATCCATCGACACTTCTTCCACTTCTTCCATACTGCTTTCAGTGTACTGCTGATTCTCGCATGGACACGGTCAAAATCGTCGACCAACTTCACGGTAGGCGAAGGCGAATCATCTTCAGTCACTTCGATGACGGCCTCTAGATCAACTTCGCGTGATAGAATAATATGATAGGTATAGAATGCGTGATAGGTAATAGAATGAAAGTGGAAGAAAAGAAAAAGGAAATGCCCGGTGTCGATCGCATGGTAATGAAAATACTATAACACTGTGCACAAACAATCAAGAGTTCAATTAAGGTTTATGCGCATTCTGCTATCAACAATGTTTGTTTGAAGACAAACATTACGAAAGTTCAAGTGCATGCAGCGCACCTTCACAGATACAATCGAAGCAGTAAATTTTGTGTCAGCGCTGACTTTTGAGATGAAATTTGCGCTAACAGAAGCTCCAAAAAAAGAAACCTTGGTAGCGAAGTGAGTTTGTACATACAAAAGTAACATATATAGCATACATGGGAAGTATTTAGGCTACCAAACAGTCACAGTCATTGAAAGAAGTGTTGACGAGGGAACTTACACGACTGTTTGGGTGCCTTCACCAGGCGAACCCACACCTCGCGATTGCTGAAACAAGATCACTTTCAGAACCACATACTATCAATCCAAGAAGAATTTTAACAGCATTCATCGTCTTATACCTACATAACCCAGCGTTAGAAATTACCACATAATAGGCTGCAGAATTTTCGACATTTGATAAAGTGCTCAACAACAACAGACAACAAAACAACAATATCCTGGTGAAAACCATTGATGAGATCGATGAGAACACAGCCCATAACAGTACATTAGGAAGCGCGCAGTTGTTGTTACGCTTGAATAGCTACTGCACTAAAATACCTTCTGCATTTCGCTGTATCGCATCTTCTGCGTGTGTCCGTCAAATCGTTTATAGGTGAAATCGACAAATTCTCCACGATGACCTGGTTGTTCTTCCGGCTTCTCTGGCACGGTAAGAGTGGCTAAAATGCGCAGAAATAGCTTAACCAGGCGGACACTGCCATCAGTTACTGTATCAGTAAGAAGTGAGTACAGATGGAAACAGTTAGAACTTACGCCATCGCAAATCGACATCTGGGAAATCATCAAAATTGCTAGTATCGTCAATACTTTTCACCTCTATTCGTATAGGTGCTGGTCGTTCTCTGAAAACAAAATACTGTGTAAAATGTATGTTAAGTGAGGATCTCCAGAGTAGTGAGCACCAGCTCTTGTAGAGCTCGTCTTAAGAGTACGTGGCGAATCTCACGAGGCGGATATTGGATAAAATCTCAAGAAATTGATATCATGAGAAACACACCAGTTTCTAAAACTTTCTAGACTTATTTATCCACTGATCGAATATCTCTTGACATCTCAACTATGTGCATCCAGGCATTTGGTCCATTTGGTCAATGTAAGAAACAAATCCACTGCGATACTGAGGTGAAAGAAAAAGAAATCCTGTGAGCAGGTTCGGAATTTTTCGCCGTTGAGTTCGAATTTACTGGAACAAGAAGTTCCTTCTGGCTAGGACAAAACTTAGTTATTTGCTCGCTTGTGTTAATATAAAGCCATTTCTTTTTTCCTATCCTGACTAATATTAGCTACGACAAATAAACAAGGAGCCCAGTACAAAGATAATCAATGCACATAATCTGCTTCGCATAGAACTAAACAGCAAGCAATCCTGTCAAGAATATCCACCAATTTAATGTCAAATGATAGCTATATTCCCAACAAACAAAGTGTTGTGAATAGGCAGCCTGAAAACTGCGACTTTCCCTTTTCCAGTTATTATCACATGGTAAGGATTAATTGATTTAACTCTTCAGAACTAGCCTCTTTTCGAAGGCGTCGTACAAACACTTTATATAGGATAGTGTGTCAATCAAAATACGCGACCAGAAGCTACCGTCTTACCTCTGCTGACGAAATTGTTGTTAAGAACATCAAGCATTGACTCCTAAGAGATGACGTGTACCAGAATAAACACGATTACTTGAAGGTCATTGTCGTTGGACAAAATTTCTCTCCTGGCTTTTGGTAATGAATGAAAAGCTCAAATGTCTGTGATTCTAACAATTTAGGATGAGGGATAAAGCTCTCGGTGTTGATCAATCCCTGAATGATGCGCCATGCATTCGCGTTCAATTTTTGACTTCGTTTGAGGTGACTGAATGCATATCTGGTCTCTACAGTCACTCACGGTCTCCCACTGTACCAAGTCAGTGTTGCTTATAATCCGGACAAGTCTTATACTACTTCTTCGACCCAGGATGGATGGCTTGGTGAGCCATGAGCGCGAGATCGAACCATCGATCTCGTATGCGACGCAAAGCACCTCTAACCACTACGCCACATGCACATGCAAACAACATGTCTGATTTTTGAGAAAGCTTTTGATTATGTTGTAGTAGCGAAAACAAAATCACGCTTCACACTTAGTTGCTTTATTTTCTCGGTTGGGGTTTATATACGGCTCTTAACCAAGCTCTTACTGTTCAATCAATAGCCAAATCTCGAGGATTTCAATCCTTTAATTGGTTTTTTCTAAGGGTTACCACAAAACGCCGTAAGAGCGAAAAGAAGACTACGTTTCGCACTCAAAGACCTTATCGTACGAAAGTTTTACATATGTACGAAATATGACCATGTAGGAAAAATCCTGTAGTATCAGAGTAACACGGAAAAAAACCTAGGGTTTTACCTTCCAAACGGAAGAAAAACCCTAGCTGAATAATGAAAATCGCGCGCCTCTTGCGAGTTGTTCTGTGCGATCGATCAACTACCGTCCTTAAAAGGTTAATCTGTTTAGTGCAGTAGATAGCGCATGTAGAGATATCGGATCAAGTTTGAGCGTCAGAAAAATTGCGAAAATCCATGAAGAAAAGGACATCTGACACGTATCAGTTATTGACAGAACAAACTTTGGTCCAGCTGTTGCTTGGACCGTTGAGACAAAGAAGCGTTAGGCATGGCTTCAGAACTATGAGAAAAACAGAGTATTTATTGTGCTTACAGTGGAATGAAAAACGCTCTAAGAAGAATATTAGGTTTCTCACAAGCTCTGACACTAGGGCAATAAACACTAAATTTATTAATCAAATGTAATTATAACTGATTAGCAACACTATTCAGATATGCGCCATCAGGTTGACCATATTTCTGCCATCTCTCAGGTAACAACTCAATATCGCTCTCATAGAACTCGTCATGCTTGGATTCGAAGAAAGTTGACAATCTTTGACGCAAATGATTGATGTATCAGAACTTCTTCTTACTTAGAAAGTGCTCCAGCGGGCAGCAGAAGTAATAGTCTGACGGCGAGAAGTCAAGGACTGTACGGTCGATGATCCAGCAACTCTCAGTCCAATTCGGTCATCGTCCTCTTTGTCGATTTGGCGACATGAAGTATTGCGTTGTCTTGAAGCAGGATGAGATTGTGGCGACGTTGACGTAACATGGTTCGATTACAGCGGTCCAGGTGTTCTTCAATGGGCAGAAATCCTTGAGCGTTTCCACGGTTGACGTTTACGAAAGCCGTCTGTGCATCGCTTCCCAATTCGCACATCGCAAAGCAGGAACCGCGACAAAAGCTTCGTTAGCGGCCATGATACGGCAACTATCGACAAATCTGATATACATAGAAAGCTTGGGAAATTTTTACAAAGCGCTATTGATTTGCTGCCTGATAGTTGGTAAAAAAGTGTGCTCAGGCTGATGGTGCATACTTTGAATAGTGTTGTTAAGCATTTTTGTTTACATCTCCTCAATGAATTTGGTGTCTATTGCCCTGGTGCCAAAACTTTTGAGAAGACTTAATATGGAAAATAAAAGAGTGAGCTCCAAAACCTAGCAAAAGTGAAATCAATTAGTAGAAAACATTATTGTTGATTTATTGCTAATGCTGACTTTGGAAATCTGGTCCGCTGTTAACTTCATAGAACAACAATAAATTGTACTTTGAAGGACTTCCATGTAACTTCAAAATCATGGAGGATAAAGGAAAAGCTCTCGGGATCAATCCCTGAAGGATGGGCCGTGCATTCGCCTTGGACTTTTAGCTATGTTCGAGGTGATGATTGCAAACCTGTCTTTCACAATGAGCCCGGTGACCTACTGATGTACCTGTTCGCTGACCCCAGCGAGATGGGATGCTTGGTGATCCTTGAGCGCGGGGTCGAACAGTCGACTTATCGAATTGATCGATGTGAGTAGCCGAGCAACTCTAACCTCTGTGCTTACACGCGCTCCTCTTACTAAGAATATGTTTTGATATTTCAAGTAAACAAGATACATAAGTATACACATATGCAAATACAAGGTGCTAAAAATCTGTCATTTTATATCTTGTTGATTCGCAGAGATACATTATTAAAATGCTGAACATTCTATTTAGCTCTTGTTGGCTTTTGGTCTAAAATGTGTCTTAGTAGTCTACTTTCAATACTGATTAAGTGGTGAATCGTAAAAATCAATGTATCGCAGTAGTCGAGTTGCACAAGACGAGGGAATGAGAACGGGAGACATTGTTAAAAATAACTAGCTTCAACCCAAAAACATGTCTACGGAGTCGTGAAACGCTTCAGATAGACTGGAGGGATTGATGATGGTCCTCGAAAAGGTCCTCCAACCACCGTGTCTACTTCGGAGAACAATCCAGACGACTCGTTGACAAAATCAACAAAACCCGAGCGTCGTTCGCAAGCGACAAACATACCAAAACATTGTCAAAACTGAGTAGCTAGAAGATCCTTTGTATTTACTTTCTGGACGAAAAGTTAGTCTGAGCCGCATTAGCGCTACCGGCAAAAGCGATGTTCGTGCTCCTCATTAGAAACGTCAAAATAAACGCTGTCAGCTATCAGCAGAAAGTTTTACGGGGCGTACTGAAGTCTTAGAGTACTTAACACATTAGTGCCGACGGATTTGGACCTCAGTAGGCCTCGGCTCCTGCGCATTTGGCCCTCTTAACGATTGCCACCTGTTAAAGCAGTTTCCACACTTTTGAGTCAAAGACAACTGGCCGTCAAACCCATCAGATCTCAACACAGTGAATTAGTCCATGTGGTCCATACTAGAGGAAAAAGTCTCGTCTATTCGCTACACCAGCACAGACGCGCTTAAAGTGGCTTTAACAAGCGGTTAGGACGAAATAATGGTGGAAACGTGTGCGGGCATCGCTGGGAAATTTCGCAGACGACTTCATAGATGTACAGAGGCCAAAGGAGGCAATTTTGAGAACTTGTTGCAACCTTCTCTGTACATTGTTACAACTATCGATCTAATAAACGTAATTTTACATCAGTTGAATGAATTCATTTGTTTAAGCAGTAGTTTTTATACCTGAATATACCTTATTTTATATCTGAATAGACAGAACTTTTCTACACCCTGTATACACAAGTACGATATGTATGCATATATAGATCCACATGTTTGCATATATATACCGTACACGTACATGCATATGTATATATGTACATTATATATATAAATATATATATATATATAATACATATCTACACATATATATGTACATGTGCGAGTATGGGATATATAGATGTACACGTACCTATACATTATCTGGAAGCAGTTTCTTCAGTATATAAGTAACAGAGCAGTTATTGCACATCCATTATCCTGTATCATGATAACTAATCTAATAAAAAAATCTACATCAACAACAATTCTCTCGATGTCTTTCTGTCCTATCGCTATGATGAACACCTAAGCATATAAGTGGGTAGAGGTGCTGTATGATCCACTAGGATTGCATAAGCTTACTGTGTATTCGCTATTCTCATCAAGAAGCTCAGCTCAGTATAGTCAAGTGCTCTTGCGTCCAAGTGACGAGACTTACCCTAAATTGCTCATAATCACCTAACCTTCTTATTTCTAGTAGCTTAGAACTTTCTTCAAAAAAACTCATACCAAGCTTCTCAAAGTACGGGGAAATGGAAGCTGCATTAGCATGAAGTGTTCCAAAAGAAAAAAACTCAAAACAATAGCGAACTTCCAAGTGGCTAAAACCTCTAAAATTCTGTATGAGTTCATGATGTTCTGATGCCTCACTTTGACTTGAGCTGTACAGCGACTGCTTTATGCAGCAAAGACGTCATCATCGAATTTGAAGCGACAGTCTTAAGAGAAGTAGTCAGTACTTCTCTTAAGACTGTCGATAGAAAGTTGAATAGGGCGACAGCGAAAATTTGGTGACAGCTAATATATTTCAACAGCGCATGTAAAAAGCAATCCACAGTTGTACCTGTAAACAAGGATATCCATGAAATACGGAGTTTGATATCCTACTTAAGTCCAACCAAACTAGCATCTCGATAGTTTCAGCCAGGTAGTAATGAAGATTTAGATGAACAGAAGGAAGGGGGCCGATACAGTATAGAGTTATCGAAAATGTATAAGTGAAAAAAATCATGCTCTGCGCTTTTCTGCAAACAAAACAGGCCTTCTCACCACAATATATGGCTTGAAAATCAGAATTCTAATCAGGAATATATTAGGCAGTTCCTTATGTTCTGACACTAAGCAATAAACACCTAGTTTTCTAAGCAGAAGTCATGAAATAGCATGATTTTGTTTTCGTCCAATTGCTGCGAACATTCTGGTGTACAATTTGCCTGCACTTGTTCTAAGACGAGCTGTCGTAGGAACCATTTTGCTTGCTAGTCATATACGATTGGCGCATAGGTGAATATATCAGTGGAGCGGGGCGTAAGACTGATGGAGCTTCCCATGGAAAGCCCGAGCGCGGCTGATCCTCTAGACTGTTCCCTACACTTTTGAACTTCGCGAATCAATTTCTAGCGGCCCTTTCTGAAACAGTATCATCGCCCACGCTTCAGTAATCTTGCGCCCCATTTTACTACCACTTTCCTCTACGAGAGCGGCATGTGGCGCAGTGGTTAGAGGTGCACTGCGTCGCACACGAGGTCACTGGTTCGATCTCGCGCTCATGGCTCACCAAGCCATCTATCCCTCCGGGGTCGGTAAATTGGTACCAGACAGGTCTCAGACTTGTCTGGGAGGATAAGCAGCACTGACTCCGTTCAGCGGGAGGCCACCGCGAGTCATTGTATAGGCCAGATATGCATTCAATCACCTCGAACGAAGTTAAAAATTGAAGTCGAATGCATGGCGCATCCCTCAGGGATTGATCAACGCCGAAGCTTTATCCTTTTTATCCTTTTTTCCTCTACGAGCCATTCGCAAGAGCAGCAAT
>JAHQIW010002850.1:0-157968 GCA_019055375.1 Parelaphostrongylus tenuis | reverse complement strand
GACGTACGTTTCAGTCATAAATCATAAATCACAGCTATGTGCGATCGACTTCAAAAAAAAAACATCTAGGTAAGATCTCATTCTGTCAGTTTTTATCATGCTGCGTCGCTTTTACTCATGTAATATAAAGGCCTGTGGCTTTGACGAGACGACTGAGACTGACGAAACGTAAGTGAGTTAATGGCGTAATAAAATCTCGAAAACGGCTGAATCAGCCTCTCTAAATGTCATTAGAAAAAGATGATTCACTACTGTAGGGTGACTCTAAGTTATCAAGGCAAAGACGTTTGTGCGCCTTTCTAGAAGCAGAAATAGGCTGTTACCGGAAGGAGCAAATCAGTCACGAATTTTGTATGAAGACATCATTCCATTTAGGACTGTAGTTTTACATCTGCATTGGATAGGCTACCAATCTATCACAAGTAATATAGGACAAAGCTTGTTTGGTATGAGAAAGGCGATGTCTGCAGAGGTCATAGGGAAAGTAATGCCCTATTGTAAGCGTTATTCTAGAGATCATGGTATTACGAATGTGTCAAACTGGCCAAGTTCTAGACCCATACGGACAATATTACTCAATTGCAGTTTCTCTCCTCGTTCAGGCGACGACCATTCTAGCCCAGAACATTCCTTATTTGTTTTCATTTACTCCTTTCATTTTATTATCCCTAGTAAGAGCTTGTGTCGGATTGTTGTACTGCTCATCACAACTTTTTTTTACACCTACCGAGGCTTTCCTAATAAAAACGATTTGAGCTTTAATCTTGTTCGTTTGGTCAATCGTAAGAATTGTACGTTGTGAATTGTTGTTCCAACGAATCAGACGTCATTGCTATTATAGCATACCCAAGATGTATTATGCGTATAGTTCGTCTTTAATCACTTTTTTGGGATGCTTGGAGAGCTTTGACACACAATTTTTATCACCGTATACATCATAATTGTGTCGCTTCATATCACTGTCTTGATATGCAACGGAATCATTCTTTTCTTATTTAATAGGTCAGTACGGCTGTGAGCGTCTCATCATAAATTACATTGATCCAGAAATCTTTTCATAGCAGGAGAAATGTGCACATGTCGTTTTTGCTTTCTTCAAGGAAGAAGAGTCTGCTTCAGAATTTGTCTCAACAAGTGGTGGCACTTCTGACGATCACTAACTTCATCTTTGCCGTCAGAAGTAACTCAATGTGTTCGATATCCAGTAATTTGAAGTACAATAAATTTAACTAATCAGCTTCGACTTTCAGTACTTCCATTTACCGTCGATTTTATTACTTCAAGGAAAGCGGGCCATTTGAATATGAGTTCACATTATGTAATAATTTCCTGTATTCCGGTGATTACTTTCCTGAAGATCAACCTCACATCAACAATATCCATTGCACTGGAGAGAACCTTGGTTAGAAGCGTTTCACTAAAGCGATTTATTCTTCACTGTTAGACGGTTGCAACCGGAGAAACGACTCCTTTCACTGCACAACGACTTTCCATTCCTTTTTTTTCTGTGATCTTTCGAGAACACAAATCTCTAATTGATGTAGTACGTGTTCTTTTTTGAAAAAGCCTTTTTGCTAGTGCTATAGCAGAAGAAGAAAACATTTGTATCTCACACACGCATATTTTACGTAGGAAACAAAATTTTCCTCAGTTCAGAAGTAATCAATTGATAGAGTAAAATTCGATAATTTCAACGCTGTGCCTGCTTTCTGGAAAGACCGTTTCACTGCACTGGAGCAAGGGAAATAAGACTGAGTTTCATATACGCAGCGCGTATACTTGTCAACCAATGTGTGTTGACTTGGATCAATATCGCGCAATCGATTGGCCGCGCATCAGTCCACGGCCGACATCCAACATTTAGTTGATAAGCAGTGCATTCGTACATTTACTTGATAAGCAATGCATCGCTTATGTGAAGCTCAATCCAATTTTCTCTGCTGCACTGCAGTCAAATTGGTCGGTCAGAAAGTGTGCACAGGGTTGGAATCTTCGCAACCTGCTCTATCAAATGTTTACCTATAATTTAGAGAAAAAGTTCTGTCCCGCAAGAAATATGCATGTGGGAAACACAGATGTAATCTTCTTGCCACTGAATTAGAAGAGGCATTTCCAAAAAAACGAACACGTAGCGCACTAGCGAAATATCAAGCTTCCGAAAAAATCCATCGATTAAACTCTAACTGTTTGATCCTTCAGGCTCTGTACCTTCCATTGCTCTTCCGTAAGCTGTACCATCACTCCTATGCATTGTTCAGTCTACTGTTTGGATCTTTGTTAGCAGTACTGGATTTCGTTCTAAAATTCTCACTTCCATCTTTTGAAAGCGCACCAAACCGCGCGGCTTTAGGATGCTTTCTAAGCGAAACTTTTTGCTTTTATTGGGGAATCAGCAGCATGGTGAATTTTTTCTTTAGGTTGCCTACTTATCTTGCAAATGTCTACTTTCAGATGGTGAATACCTTGACGATTTTAGTTTCTGCATGATTGCGAGCCATTTGGCAGAACCCACAACCAAATGTAGTTGTCAGTTCTAGGAAAAAAGGACTTACCAATATATTATCACTACCAAAAAATCTGCCTTTGGATCATAAATTTCAGACGAACCGTCACAGCATCATAATACTCTTCCCGCCTTGGTATTTGTCACTCTTACAAGCGTGGGCCAAGTCTTAGGTGATATGATCGGTTTTCAAGTATCCAATAACCTTGGTCCACACAACACTATTGGATTAGTTTGTGCTGGTAAGCCGTTAACTGAATGCTGCAGCAAAAGTGTACAGCTCAAATAAATGGCATGTGTTATAGGTGCGTGAAGCAGTGTAGTGTTTATTTCACTCAATAAGGAAGTAAGGGTGGCAGCAAAGAACTTTGTCTTTCGCGGAAATCAGACTGCAGCCGTGACCACTATGGCAGCAACAGTTGGAGAATAATGTTGTGTGATGTTAAGGTAATAAACCGTTCTTTGCATTTGAAAAAACAGATGTCTAACTTGAATAGGTCGATGACGGTCAAGAAACCATAGTAAAAAGAAGAAGTACAAAAGTTGATCATTTCAGGAGGAAGAGGAGCCTGGGCAGCGTACAAAATGGATGTAGGAAAGCAGAGACTGTTCAGTTTTTGTACATTTGAAGTCAACCACAAGAATGTAAATGCATTTCATTGACAAAATGAGTTATCTTTCTATAATATGAGTAATGCGATTGTGGCAACATAATGTAAAAAAGCGGGTTTTTTCTGTTAGATGGAAATATGTGAAGAAACCACATTTTTTGCTGGTCAAGAACTTTTTATAAACGTGTTGGTGATTATCAGAAAGCTCAAATATCGAAGGAGTGCCGCATGTGCTCCTTATTTTTCAAAGCTTTTGATTGTGCTGTGACATTCAAAACAGCTTATGTTTCACATGCTCCGCGCACTTAGATTATTATCGTGCTTATGTTTCTGTGAAAGTAGAAAAAGCATGTGAAAGTGTAAAGAAAATCTTGTAGTATCAAAGTCAAATGTTCTATCTGGAGTTTCTTTCAAAACAGGGACAGTCCTAAATTTAATAACAGAAACAGTTCTATACAAGTGAGTCGCGTCAACTCGATCGATTGGCCGCATATCGATCCACGACTACGCGCATATACTAGCCGACAGTCGAATGCATAACATGGGGTATGTGGAACTCAACCTTATTCTAAGTGGTATACTGCAGTGAATCGGTCTTTTCAGAAGGCAAGTATACCGCTGGGATTGTTGAAACTTTCGCTGTCGTATAATCGCATATAATCTGAGAAAAGGATTTTGTCCTGCAAGAAATTTGCGTCTGTGAAACAACAAAAAATTTGTTGAAACAAAGGCTTAGCAGCGCATTTGCCAGAGTTATAAACTTTTAAATAATTACTGACAGTTACACTCTTGCTCAACAGAAAGGGTCGTTTTTTCATTTGTTTTCGTATAACAGAGAGGATCTCGAGGAACATAATGTGAGAAACTACGAAAGTATAATTTCTACTGTTTGGCAGTTTTCCAAACGTTTTTTTTTTTAATATTAATACATTTACGAGAAGATAATGTTATAATTTGTATTTCAGTAAATTAACTCTTCAAAAATGGACAAAAAGCAAAACTGTAATTAATTCCACTGCTGAATTGTAAAAAATTGACCTGCTTTCATCTTCATTACTGAGAAAACTTCGTATCACATGTCGTAGACGACAATGAGAAATTTAGCAAATGCAAGATCTTTGTGGTTGTAGACATCTGTTACAACGGTAGTATTTCATCATAAACAAGTAATGTCGCTACATTATAGTGGTCGCAACATCACGATGGAGATTACAGATAGAACAAATACGTTGACGCTTGCATACCACAAAAGAGAATAGATCTGAACAAATGCGCGACACTCGCCGATATCAGTTGACTGTTCATTTATCCAAAAAAGGATACTTTCAGTTGAATTCAAGTTGGAATGGCAAGCTTGGAGATTACACACAAAAAACATATTAGTACTCATAAGAATAAGAGTTGTGCACGCGTCGTGTAATGATTAGAGGTGCATTGCGACGCACACATGGTTGATGGCTCCATTTTACACCTAGAGCTCTTCAAGACTTACTTCCGTCCGGGATCGGAAAAATATTAATAGTATTACCGAGGACTATAGCAACACAGACTTAATACGTCGATAGGTTAGCGTGAAACAGACATGCATCCAAACACCTCAAACGAGCTTGAGAAGTCGAATGCATGGCGCATCCTTCAGGGAATGATCAACCTCGTGAAGCTTTATCGTTTCATCATTCAAGAGTGGGAGTTATTTCTGATAACTGTAATGCTAGCGATTTTTCGATATGCAAAAAAACCTGCGACAATTTTGCGTCGACACTGCTATGAGGTATGTCATTATCAGCCCCAAGTAAGCGCACTTGACTGTTCTGAGTCAAATGTTCATCCATCACTCTGGTTAACTGTATTTTGATCGTTTCAACCAAGTTGAAATAATATCATCTTTCCCCCTCGCATGCGAGGAAATCAGTTATTCAAAAGACAGAGACAAAGATCCTTTAATGTTGAGCTCGCTCACCTGAGAATAGATAACACTATATCTGCTTCGTCATCTATATGAATTCACCGATAGTAGTGACATCAGTACTTCATTTATATTACGCTACTCATAGCAGTATTGTGATGTGTCAACTACAATCCAGTGATGTTGATGCAAAACTGTGAACCCCAACAAGAACAGGGAGTTGAACTCGCGTCTCATTCGAGGGTGCCCCCATGACTCCACGTCACCAGGGGTGAGTCATGGGTTCTACTGCCGCTTTGGGTTCACGGTTTCGCATATCATTCAACATCATTGGATATGTAGTACTTTTGGTAATAGCTTTTGATGAAATACCACTTATCACTCAGATTTCGTTCAAGTAGTATGACTAAATGTTTTAGCCGAACTCGATACATCTAAAAACTCATGAGCGACAAATTTCCTGAGTATTCGACTGATTTACAAGTATCATTTATCGGCAGCACTTCTATGTCCGTACAAGCACTTCCTGAACGTTCCTAAGCGCGACGTTCTATGAGCCCTTCTTCCTTTTATTCCCCACACAATTTTTTTGGAGACTCTTCGAAGTCGTCCAATTTTATGATCGTACAACTTGAACGATCACATCACAACGCCACAGCGTTATAGCGTCAGAGCAATTCATGACTTCTCATGGATTTTTTTTACAAAATTGGGGTGCGGTAGTAGGGTTCAGTGATGTTAGTTATCAGAAATTATCAGGGAGAAAGGTGATGATTCGAACTCCTTCGCCGACATTCTCTTGTTATCACGTTAAAACATCTTAGCTCGTCTATTTTCAAAATTGCAGGGTTTGACTCAAACAGTAGTATACGATATTCATGAACATGACGAAATTTCTAAGGAGGAGCCGAAACAACACGCAAAACGTTCGAAAACATTTGGCACATGATTTGGAAGAAATGAATTGAATGATAATACTGGGATTCACACAGCAAAATGTGATAAACGTCCATGTGAAATAGAACAGGAATTTTTTACTAGAATAAGTGACAGCATATGAGGTAAATGAATGAGGCCAATATTTGTTTCTGAAATTTATCATCTAAACCACTTCCTTGGTACAAACTGTTTGTGCACTCCACTTGTTCACATTGGTAGTGATCCCACCACAGAATTTACTCCTCGTGTTCTATTATCAGCCGGTGAATCTTCCGATTCCTTTGTTCATCATTAATTATAGACTATCCATAATCAGCATTTCTCTCCTTCTACGATCTTTTTTAGTTTTACACTTTCTTGATCACCTTTACAATTAATTACTATTTCAAGTATGGAAACTTAGCTCTTTAGCTGACACAAGGTTGGTAGACGACGTTGTTGTTGTCGTTGTTGATCGTTGTTAATCGTTGATTGCTGTACGGATAGTTGACTGACGGTTCGGCGACACCGGCTTCTTCACCAGCCTCGTGCCAGCTAAAGAGCTAAGTTTCCATATTTAAACTGATAATTAACTTTGATGCCGAGTGTAATAGAAAGTCCATCTCTTGGACCTCTTCACAATGGTTCTCCTTTTTTTTTACTGTGCGGATCTCATTGATTCTAGCATTCAATTCGTTTCTTTTTAGTCTTCTTCTTCAGTCTCGTAGAATACTGGTTACGCACGTCTCGTGCCGATCTCGAGGATAGCCTAGCTGTGGCGTTTAATAAGACGTTCGTTGTTAACTGCCGAGGGGTGTGGAGAGTGGAGTTTAGCCCGCGTGCGCCACGACGAACATCGCAACCACTCGGCCACGGCTCTCCTCTGTGATCTATCGGAAGCAGATTTCTATGTTCAGTGACGATATGCGGTATTGTGTCCTATTCAAAGATACCTACTCACTGATTCTCACGGTCTAGAATTCGAACCTTGCATGAGCATAAAAATACGTCATCAGTCCACATTGATGCTACATATCAAATTCAAAGTCAGTTCACAGAATTTTTTTTGAACGATCTGCAGCAAAACGCATAAACGAAAGGACCTTATTGGACAAGCAAAGCCTAGACAGATCAAGATCACAGACACCTTACAAAGTAAGCCATTAAAAGAACAATCTGTAAGCAGGAAAAAGCTTGGTGAAAAACTGTGATAGACTTCCGCACAGTACACTATCATAAAACGTAACTTGTACAAATGATTCACAATGCAAACATCTTGAAAAACAAGTGATGCAAAATCAATAAAAATCGAAATGAACGATGACAAACGCATGATATAAAAACAAATGAGGTCACATTATGAGGATTGCAATAATATATTTTTTAATGGATCCAGATGGCATCGAGATTCTGTCAAATTTTTTACATAAGGAGCTTTCGACAGTTGACGTAACTTTTTCCTTGAATAATATGCAGTTATGGGGAATATAGAAGGTAGTGTGCATCATGACCCATGTGGAATTTAATCGATTCAAGTCTTTTATTATAAATAGCACTAGATTATTATATTGTGAAGGCCTTATCATCCGCAAACATTTAGCAATGAACTTTTAACTAGACGAGTGCGATTAGAGTCGAAAAATTCGTTCGTATCGCTCAAATCCTTAGAGTTATCACCCACAGATGATTCACTTTAGTGCAAAAGACACAATTGTCGATGTTTTTTCAGTGCGGTCCTGTGACGAAACTTCCTGCCACATTCACAGCTGAAATGAAGGATAGGCAAATGGCATCCTTTTCCTTCAAAATTGTGGCTGATTCCTTTAGTATAATAACAACATCGAGTCCACAGGATTATGCACCTGTTTTGTGATAAAGATTGCCAAATAAATTTCACACCTAAATACTTCAGTTGGCTTCAGTCAACATGGTTGATATCAAATCTGATGCTGCAAACGACTTTCTGCTTTCTTGTGCTAGATTTTTCTTCCAAATCGACGAAGATTAAGAAGAAATAAGGCACTTACTGAAATGGGCTCTCAGAGGTGCGCACTAAGCTGTGAATTTTTAGCTTGCTCCGATTAATAAACGTGTATTCGTTTCTAATAATGCTTAACTCTTGCGAACAGCGAAGGTTATTTGGGCTTTGAGCTAAGCGCTCGGTAGGACTGCTGCGAAGACCACTGCGCGCCTTAATACAGATTTGGGTTAATTAAGTTTTTAAAGAAACATTGCTTTCAATCAATGATGGAAAATCGCTGTAGAGACTTAAGTGTGGATAATTTTGATAAAGTCAACGCCAGCGCTTTCTAAAGCCCTGCGTTCCATCATCCAAGGTAAAAGCCACGTTTTTGCCAAGAAGAGCATATTTCCAGCTGTTTCCGAACGATTTTTCCTTATTTTGACGATATTTCTGAAGTTATTCGATAGCTTGAAAAGTTCTGATTTTAATCTAGCTTTGTCTCATAAAATAACTTCCACAGTACCTTTCTTTTATACAAAAAGGTGGCGCTTTGCAACCAGTATTGATCTTTTTGACTTCACAGCGGATTATTTGGTAGTCTATATTAAGATTTTCAATCTTAAAGAACTTTATCCTCTAAAAGTAGACATTTAGAGAGGGCAATTATAAGAGTAATTTCAATAAGAAGGACGTTAAGTTTCTGAGTGTATCTATCCCAGAAGACAAACAAAAAAAACCAATTCATCGAACCAGAAGGATAGAAGGCTTGGTGAAGTTTGAGCGCGGGATTGAACCTTGACGATCGATAGATCGACAACATATATGTCGTAGGGCGCCTTTAATCATGGTGCTGCACGGTTGCGTACCTTATGTCCTGAGTTCAAAGTTTTATGGATATGCGTGCTATGAGCGCATACGGCGCACTGGCTAGAGATGCTCCGAGTCGCACACAAGGTCCAAGGTCAAATCTCGCTCTCATGACTCACCAATCCGTCTATCCCTCTGGATTCGCTAAATAGGTGCCAGACTAATCTCCGACTAAATAGGAAGGTATGCAGCAGTGACTCGGTATATCGGGAGGCCAGTTCGAGTCATTGTAAAGGCCAGGCATGCAGTCAGTCGCTTCAAAAGAAATTAGAAATTGAAAACGAATACATGATGCATCCCTCAGGAATTGGTCATCACTAAGAGCTTTATCCTATATTCCTTGTGCAAGCTATTGTGTCACTGAGAGCTCGTTCAGCGTATAGCATGATAGGATCAGATAAAGTGCCAAAAAAAACGCCAGCTAACTCTCACAAACATCATGGAGCAGTACTCCTTGAACGATACCTGTAGAAGTCAGTTGGAATTCGTGCAATAAAACGTTAAGTGACTAAACTTGGATTGCTCTGATACATATAAGGGCATCTTCACGAAATTTATTGGCAGGTTTGCTTGCAAATCAAAAAGAAGAAAAAGAAAAAAGCAAGATTTATAGTAGACTCAGCATAAAATGTCTCAGAAGTGCTATGAGATTTGGAAGCCAGAATACGTGGCTTCATATTACTCTACGCCTTGGATTTCAACAAAGCTTTTATTTTGGAAAGGACAACAATTACCGTAATGGCACATGGAGTGAACAGTGGTTCGGTATTTCAAAATTCCATCTGGTCCAAGCAAACACTTCAAAACTATAGCTGTGTTAGTGACTTTTTATAAACCTCACGATCAATGATCAATATATGTATGTTTCGGAGACTGCCCTTTTTGAACTGAAAAAGATTCAAAAACCAACCGGTAAGACGAGCATTTCACTGTCATATGTGACATGGCACCATTTTCTAGTTCGATTTTCTGACTTGGTGGGTTTAATATGTCGGGAACCCTGCTGATTTTCGCCTGGCACGCGCAGCAATTGAGGGGCGGGTGGAGCGTTCGAACGGAATGTTGCACTTTTAAAATGAAATTCAATATTCTCATAATCAACAAATGGGGTTTTATGATAAGCAAAGGAGAGAATATCATTGAAGACGTTTCAATGAGGTAATCGGTGCTAGAAACACGCCAGTGCTTGCAAATAAACAATAATAAACCATTTATTTTTATAATCAAAGTGATAATGATATTAATGTCCTCCTATGCAATTATATATTGTAAATCGTTTTTTGGAAGTGTTTGTACATATTGTTATGTGAAGTGACAAATCCTGTGCCGCTTACAAATATAAATTCCTAGTAGATCATTGCAAAGTTGCTAGTCATGGATATTGTGAGATTAACTAAATAGGTGCACTAAGAAAAAGAGCATCAAATAAGTTGCCAAATAAGTACAGATTTGTGGTGGAGAGGGCACTCATTGTACCTTTTAGTAAGCCGAGAGGCGACGCGGCAATGAGGACCACGAAAATGTCCAGCGTGTCAACCCTTTGACGACTACAAGTGGCCAGCGCATCACTGTCTCGCTTAGAAGGCACATAGTCCAATCAGAGCATCAAACTAGAGTGGTAGCGATAGTCAAAAGATCGTACGTCATCTTATATGAACACACCTTACAATACGGTTAGCAGTTTTTCTTTGCGAAGTGGCGTTCATTTGTACGATAGATCTGCAATAGTATTACAAGTATTGATCCAAATTTTATACAGTGCTACATGAAAATAGTTCGGGTTCTTAAGAAGGTAAGGTGACGAAAAATCAGTCATCAAATCACCTCGCTCCGTTAAATCAGGCGACAGCAAATCAATAATGATTTGCCGATAAATTTCAGTAGAACCAATAGCATCTGATACCACAGCCATATTAATACTGGTCAAGTATGGAGATATATATAGGAAGAGAATGGAACAAGAGGGACGAAAATTTTGCAAATCGCAGATCTAGAGTTAGAAAGTAATTTTATCAGTGCGATTGACATATGCACTAATAGAGATCAAAAGAACGTTAGCACCTGCAACACATATAAAGTTAAAAATTGATCACAGCAGAAAAGCAAGTGACATCTGGGAATCTTAACTTCTTCTGAGGCGAGAATTTATCGCCACAATAGAAAAGTTAGACTGGTTGCGTTTTCCAATCATTCGACAAACGGGCTATATTCTTAAATAACGAGAAGGCAACGGTTAGAAAAAAAATTTTGGGGCGCTTTAATAAGCATGAGATAACTTCCATGAATATCGTGGGAATACTATGGCTTCTTATGTGGGGTTTTTCCACTGAAGGCCTAGATATCAATGGTCTTTATTTTCATTTTGTTGCAAGCCTCTGTCATTTCCAATGATACAATTGAAGTTTGTGTTTTATTGCGTCATTACTGGAGAAAAGATCTATCACAGCGAGCTACAATCGATGAAATTCATGATGTTGAAGGGGAGGGCAAAACAAGCAAATCTGATGCTGGACGCTGGTTCCAGCGTATTGATCCCGGACATCTTGACCTTGAAGACAAGCCGACAGCCGATTTGAATCGTTCGATGAAGTTGAAGAAGCATGTCAAGAGTTCTTTGATTTGAAGTCGAAGGAATGGTACTTTGACCAGATCAGTAACTTGGCAGAGCGATAGCAGTGAGCTGTAGGAAACGATGGTCTACATTTTAGAGAAGAGCTATTATTGTTTTTGATTAAAATTCATGCCTAAATTTTAAATTTTTCACAAGTGCCCCAGAACTTTCCTCCCAACTTAATATTAACGAACAAAATTTTGATATCCACAGGGACAAAAGTGAGATTATCGATATATATATATATATATAATATATATTATATATATATATATAACAACAATGGGAGTAGTTCATATACTAACAGACTTGTAGATTACCACCTGTATCACCTGTCGTCCCGTTGATCGTCGAGTGACTCGAGCGTGTACCAGCAACTCTTCCATTTTTCCCTATCGCGTGCCAGAGTAGCCCAGTGGGTCCTTCTTGCTCTAGGGATTCGCTGAGCAACATATCTTTCTTCCATCGTTTTCGTGAAGAAATCGAACCAACGGGTCAGTGTTTTCTTTTAGAGCGCTTGACGTCCCGAGGAATCCAGTCGGTAACGGCTCTCGTTCATCGGTTGTCGTTGAGCGCACCACGTGTCCGGCCCACTTTATTTTCGATATCCTGGCGTGTAGAACGGCGCCTGTGATTTTCGATCGTTGACGTAGGTCGGAACTTTGGATCCTTTCTCTCATTTGCGAAATACGGGATACTCCTAGCATCGACTTTTCGACTGCGCGTTCGATATGTCCAAGTGATCTTTCATCCTGCTTACGTAGCAACCAGGTTTCTGCTGCATACGTTAGGGCAGGGATAATCGTCGAGTCGGAAAGGTGGGCACGGAGTCGGATGTTCTTTGTCCTCTTTACTACATCTTCGATGCTCTTAAACGTTCCCCAAGCCGCTCGTTTCCC
This sequence comes from Parelaphostrongylus tenuis, assembly GCA_019055375.1. Taxonomy (NCBI): domain Eukaryota; kingdom Metazoa; phylum Nematoda; class Chromadorea; order Rhabditida; family Metastrongylidae; genus Parelaphostrongylus; species Parelaphostrongylus tenuis. The sequence goes on along the minus strand of JAHQIW010002850.1, from coordinate 145,690 downwards.
CCTGCTCAACTCTGGGGCTAGGTCGTTCATCATGTTGATTTCACAACCTAGATAGACGTAACTGGAGCATTCGGAGGCTGTCGTTCCGTTGAGCATGAATGGGGCATTAGAAACCCATCCGTTCCTTATGAACATTGTTTTCGTTAGATTTAGTTAAAGACCAATCTTTCCACAGGCGTTATCGAAATCAGTCAACATTCGTTCTGCTTGGCTGATGTTTGGTGTTATGAGAGCGATATCGTCAGTAATGCGAAGATGGTTTAAATGTCGACCTTCAATTTTCACTCCCATTTCTTCTCATTCTAATGTTCGCATGACGTTTTGTAGGGTGGCAGTGAATAGTTTTGGCGAAATTGTATCGCCTTGTCGAACCCCTCTTCTTACGTCAAAGGTGATATTGTTGTAAAATGAAGATATTGTGGTCGTAAAATCTTTGTAAAGCTCACAAAGGATCATTATATACCGAATAGGGACGCCCTGGTTATTCAGAGCCTCTATAGCCGTTTCTGTTTCCACTGAATCAAAGGCTTTCTTCAGATCGATAAAAGTGAGACAGAGTGATTGTTTGTACTCTCGCGAAACGTCAATGAGTCTTGTGATCGTGTGGATGTGGTCTATGGTACTAAATCCTTTTCGGGACCCTGGTTGTTCGCATGGCTGTCCTTCATCCAGTGTTCTGTCAATCCTGTTTAGGATGACTCTAGTAAAGAGTTTATAGACAACGGACAGCAAGCAGATTGGACGATAATTGCCTATGTCGTGTAGGTTTCCCTTTTTGAACAACAATACGGTGTTGTTGGCTTTCCATTGAATAGGGACCTTGCATTCCTACAGATAGCGAGCGAAGAGCCGTGCCAGGGTGTTGATGAGAACTGGCGGCAGGTTCTTCAGGTGTTCTGGTCTAATCCTATCTGGACCGGGTGTTGTTCTGTTTTTCACCGACGATATATCATGTCGGATTTCGGAAGGGAGGACCGATTGAACGACATATTCTTCCTCTTTCAATTTATATGACGGTAAGAGGACATGGCTAGCGAAGAGATCCGTGTAGTATTGGTGGATGATTTTCTCCATAGCCTTCTCGAAGCTGTAAGTGTTCCGTCAGGGTATTGAAGTGCAATCATCTTGGTCTTATAGTTGGCGAAGTCTCGCTGGGCTTTGCGAATGCTCTTCCCAGCTTCTGCAGCTTCTGCCATAACTGCTGCTCTTCTCTCTTTAAGGTCTTCTTTTATCGCTTCTCTGCATTGTTTCGCAAGTTCGGGCGTAAGGTTTCGGTTGCCTGCAGCTCGTGCGATTCCACGTTGACGTATCAGCTCGAGTGTCTGCGGAGATAAGCGTATCTTCGTGACCTTAGGGCTCTCGGCTTTTATAGCGCTAAAGTGAAGATATTCAACGAGTCGATCGTATTCTTCGTCGATGTTGTCGACAACGGTACTTCTCAAGAGCCGACTAATGATTTGAATACATAACAGTTTATGGTAGTTCTGGAACATTGTCGTTTGAATTTAGCGGCTTTCCCTCCTTTCCTCGAATATCGGAACGTTACGCAACGGAGGCGATGTCTGATCCCGTGTAGAACTTAGGAATAACAGCGACGTCGGTCAGGCAAAATCTTCGATTTACTATGATGTGATCTATTTCGTTATGGTACTCTCCATTGGGAGACTCCCACGTCCATCGCTGAGGAAGAGGCTTTTGGAATTGCGAGTTACCATGGATGGTTTGGGTCGTCATGATAAACTCGAATAGCCTCTCACCCTGTTCATTTCATTCTAGTTCGTGGGTCCCTATGTGACGGTTCTTCAGACGTTCTTCTAGGTCCAATTTTTGCGTTAAAATCTCCGGCAATGACCTTGAAGAATGTATGATCTTCTCTGGAGACTTTTTCGAGGTCCATATAGAACGCTTCGACTTCGTCTTCGTCATAGCTTGATGTTGGTGCGTAAGCAGCGAAGATGATCAAAGCCGGCATAGAATCACATCGTTTCAACCGTAATCGTCCGATACGGGCTGTTAGTTGTTCAAACGAATCAATGCTCACGGTCAAATTCGATTTGACGAAAACGCCAACGCCACCGACACCTCTGCGATCGCATGTTCCAAGAAACAGTTTTTCTCCGGTGTCATAGACAGCGTGAAAAGGATGGCGCCTTCTCGTCTAAGCCAGGCCAATGACGTCGTACCTTATTCTTCTTGCTTGAATCAATAGATCTTCTACAGCGGATTTGTGAGCGAGGGTTCTTGCGTCGTAGGTACATACCGTCATTTTAGTCCGTTTCGATCTTGGCAGCCTAGTTCGGTTCTGAGATTTTAGCAGCCTCTCCGTACTCGTCCTACCTGGTGCTGCCGTACCAGGGGCTCTTTCGGGATCAGGGGAATGAGGCCCATATTTGTTGCTGCTTTTGGCATTTTGATACCCAACGTATAGCTTGCCAGGCTCTAAACGTGGGGGCTGGGTATTTACGAGTAGCTTGCCAGTCTCTCTCGGAGGAGCGGGAGGAGCTTATTTGTTGGAGACGTCTCCTAACCGCCTCCCATGTACTTCCTAGCCGCTTGATTGCAGGCTTTTGGTCGACTTGACTCGTAGAAATGAAGTTTCCGTTAAGTCGGCGCTGCAGATGCAGGGAGCTCGTCCCCTGAATCCACCTGCGTTTGTAGACTATAGTCTGTGATAATGTTCGAACACTTTTCGAGGTTTATGAATCAAAGCCATGCATGGGAAAAGTCTCGGGGGTGTCGCTCGTTTCACCAGTGGCCGACGCCCTACACTGAACCCTGCTTTATAGCAGGGTTCGAGAAAAGTTATTTATAGTGATAACACAAACTCAGCACGGCCACCTTGAATATTGCATATTCAACATTACGAACTGTAGTGTTGTATGCTTCTCTAATATTCAATAAATAATATCAATAAAACCTCGGAACGGCTAAGCAGAAGAAAATATTCATTTATTTAAAGTATACCGAAATCAATAGATAGTCGGTCTTGGGATAGCACGAGCTATGTTGTTACCACCATGTTTTTCACTCTATGGATTGTGGTTGGTAGTGAACTGCTCCAACCATATTTTTCAGTCGACGAATAACGGCTGGAGTGTATATGGCTGGCAAGGAAATGGTGATGGCACAATACAACGTGCTATCACCGTGTAAAGTGTGTCTTCATCCCTACACAAAGTAGGGTTCAGTGTGGGGCGTGGGCCACTGATGAAGAGGGTAACACCGCCGAAACGTACGTATTGCTTCAATGTACCAAACCCGAAAAAGCTTCAAACATTCTCGCGAAACCATATTAATGAGACGAATGTTCACTATTGAATTACTCTTGAGCGACTAGAGCTGCTTAGAAAAAAAACGGATATTTTCACGGGATCGACTAATTAACGTGTAGCAAAAGATAAGTCAAAATGAAAGTATATTTTCGCAATTCGGCAGACGAACGACATAGCTTGATACGTCAACAAGTGATGACAGTTTAAGCAAAGGATGCAGAAGACAATTTAAATGCGAATGAAAAGAGGACCGACTAAGTCAACCCATCTCACTGTGCTGCTATATACTACCACATGCAGAAGACGCATGGACCTATAAGAGCACTTTGATATATATAACTCATGTTGGATTTCTTTCAGCACCAAATTCTGAACTTTGTTCACTGCAGTCTTATTTATTTTGTAATGAATAGTTTTCTCCACTCGCTCACAGATCTATTCTAAGAATAAAAATCGCATTATCTAGTGGCAGTGCGAAACTTTACAAAGAAAAGTGCGTGTGCATTCAATGACTTTTTAGTGTATTTTCAGAAAAAAAAATTTTCACAGAAGTATCGCTATATCCAGGATGATCACAACGATCGTACGGACACTTGTGAAGCCATTTCTCATGAGCTTTGCACGTGACGCGGCCGAAGTGAAAAATGGAAAGACACATGATTCACTTAAACTTGAAGAAATCCATTTTTTCAGAATTAGATATCAGAAATTAAGATAGGTTTTTGAGATTATTTGCTTTCGACTGAAACACCGACTGAAGTGCTGATGTTCGAATATGAATTAAACAAGAGATGGGCTGGCCGTTATTCTGAGCTGATTACTCTCTAGCTTACCTATTGAACTGCTATACTTTGCAAAACAAACATGTAACGTAGATTGGTGAGCACAACAGCCTATACTCACCTGATCGGCTAGCATACTTTTAACCACATTTCTCGCATGAAAACTTACGCACTTTGCTAAAAAATTCTGTGATGTATAAAATTTCGGAATTAGCGACTAACAAAAATTTTCTCAACATTTCCTTCAGATGGTGGACAGAGATGTGTTTACGAAGTTCATGAACCGAAGCAAATAGCGTTCATGGCTAAAAAACACCAGTATAGCATAAAAACATATGAATTATTCTTAGTAAAACAGAAATGTAAAGAAGCGCTATGAGCCAAACGAGACAAGTCTTCTTACTATACTCTCTTCTCATAGTATCAATGCACGGGGTGACGAATGTATACAGTTGTGTGATAAAAAGTCAGACGCACCCTAAGAACTGGTTTTTTGTGCGCATTTTTTGAATGCCCATCCTTTTTGTGAAGAAATTTGAAACTCTTATTGAATAATCTTTTTTATTGCTCGCATTAATCAGACAGAATTGCCATTGTTAGCCCAGAGGTTTATTCAGGATGGTAAACAATATGAAGATCACGTAGTCCTACTGGGGATCGTGGCCAAGTGGTTGTGATGCTAAACGCGGCGCACGTGGAGCCTAGCCCCACTCCTCCTTCTTCCCACCTCTCCCCCAACTCTCTCTGAATTCAGGACTGCTCACTAAGGTAAATAAAATTCCGGTAGTGAGCTTCAAATGCTTCTTCAATCTGCATTGATGGCTTCCTCATTGACATTCTTCCTCTTTTTCTTCATACTTATAAACCCCATCTTCAGTTTCGTCTATGATAATTGAAATATTCCCATCATCTATTCGACCGTCCACTCACTGTCGTTCATATTCGTCCTGCAAAAAGTTTTCATCTAAAGAATTTGCTGTTGTGCAGTGACGGTAGCGATGTTGGCTGCATATCAAACAGCTCAGAGCCATTCCTGGAGAATGGCAACTTGGACATGGAAACATTCCTTGCAGCAGGATAAGCATAATGAGGTGGGAAAATGTAGATCAGTAAGCAGTGTGCGTCTAGTTCGACTCAAATGCGCAACGTACAGCGAAGCGACAGAATTTGAATTGGGGTTATCATTCGCACACAATCTTTGAGAAATTTTAAAACAACATTGATTCTACATTTTTGCTCCATCTCTACAAAGTGTATAGCGGAATGGCTAGAGGTAAAGGGGGCTTGCCCTGGCCAACTAAGCCTCCCATCCTACGGTCATCAACAAATGCAAGGAGCTCGTTTGGAATGATAAAAAAGCATATCGAAAATAACGCTTGAACTCGCTTCAGCTGTTGAATTAGGCAAATACACATTACATTTCTTGGAAAATTCCCTCGATAATGTTTAATCTATGGCATCCTTAGAGGGCTGATCAAAACCAGTTGAATTTTTTTTAGCGAATTTAATTACGATGGGTTATTCAAAAGAGCAGACAGGCACTTCATGTTTGTTCACCCCTATACCAACTCACTTGAAGTGTAAATATAATTACAGCAAAGCATCTGAACGCCTTTTCTTCTACGAGATTGCTTCCTGGCAAGAACAAATTCATTATCTCGAGATCTATACTCTTATTGTGAAAGGATTGAGGAACTCAAGTGGAAAATGTTTAGCTGCAGTGTAAGCGAATTTGAATTTATGATGGATTTTTTCGAAATTTGCAAATTGAAGAAGAAGGATTAGGAAGGAAATTGATCAAACTATTCATGAGTCAAAGAAGTGTGCGAGTGGTTTCACTTGAATACTTTCAAACATATGTAAATTCCACTTTTTCGACCTCAAAACTCGTGAGCATTCTTATGAACTAGCCGGACAGCTAAAACACTGGAATGCTACAGTCGCAGATACAAGTGTATACTTCAAGTGAAAAGATTAATTTTTTTATAATTTACGAAAAATCCACGATTTATAGAGTACCACTTTTCTTGATTTCCTGAAGCTAATCATTTGGGGCCTAATCGAAATATTTCACGGTCATCTATTCTATGTTGTACTTCGCAGTAAATATAATAGGCCGTCAAATGAAGTACTTCTTTCTGATCATCTACCAGATTTATCGTTCGAATGAATATTTTGGAAAGGGAACACTATAATTTTTCTTTAATCTTTCCGGTAATACTAAGAAACTATCACTAAGTTTGAGCTGCACCGATAGATTATAGCTCCTAAACAACTCACTAAATCGCATCTTTGTCAGTCGCTCACTTTGAGATAAGCGTCTGCCCGGGTTCGAATGGTTCGATCAACTCGCTTGGGTAAGGAACTGGCGGGTATAGTGCCATCTAAAGAGCGTACCGACAACGAATACGAAATGAGATAATTTGAAACGGCGTCTATTGGGCATAGTACACAATTAATCTTTGCTTATATCATAATACAACAAAGCAAGAACATCACAACGCTACTGACTGATTGCCTACGAAAAGACATTTGTTCTGGGCACATTGCTCTAATTTCATATGCCACCAGAATTGCTTGACTATATATGAGAAAAAAGACAGAGGAATGCATAGACACAATGCTGGGAGGCTCGAGACGTTTTCGTATAAACGCTCATGTGCACAGTGTATGCAGTCCTCACAGGATAGCAAGTGGTGAAGCGAAATAACAAAAACACGTATTCAATCATGAAGTCCATCAATACTATACAGTTTTGATCGTTTTGATTGAACATCTTAGGTGCAGCAATTCAGTGATGAATGTTATGAATATTATGTTGAGATTGTGAGCTGCCATGTGCATTTGTTGAACAGTACGTACTCGGGTAATCAAACTTTATGTATGTCAAAAACATAGCTAAGTTAACGAGAAGGAAGAGCAAAAAGGAGGAATAATGACAGCGAATATATAACGGTAATGAGTATGTGAAGACAATGAGCAGTTTTGTGCGAGGACGGTAACGAGTGCTTTGCCACTCGGGCTTCCCATGTTTTCCTTGAACTCGGGTAATTAAATTTTCATACGCAATAAAATAAAGGACTGCAATAACTAGCGATAACAGTAAATGTTCCTATGAATAGGATAGATAATACACCATCAATACCTCAGTTGATGGAGCTAACATTACATGAGCGCTGAGGAACAGTTGTGAAGCACGATGAGGAGTAGCCTACTAAGATGACGTGCATTAGATGTGACGAGCAACAACGAGTTCTGGGGGTGAAGGCTATTTTGAGAAGGGCTAATAGCATATTGCGATAAGTGGATATACCCAATATTTTCGCACACATCAGCATTGTATACAATCTCAATTAGGGATCACCTAGGGGGATTGGGCATAAAGCGAATACTGAAGCACTGTAGGATTTCCATTCGCAGATGCTCTTTGTCGACTTGTCGACAAAAATTACGATAATGAATAAGTGTGTATCGAGTATTTAAATTCATCATAACTTTTGAGGTAACGTTAGTTGTGAAATTGCGGCAGACCTTTGTGCCGTACTAGTTTGAGCTGCGCTTGAGTGTAGTGAAGTATTGAATATCTGCGACAAGGGAGTTGTTAATCTGCTTGAGCACAGTGTTATAAAATTCCCTTACAGCAAGAAATCAATAGTATTAATAACGCAAAAATTAAAAAAACCTGAAATATATAGTTATTATAACATTAAAAACACATCAATATCAATATATCGTCTTCGGTGACGGTTCATTGGCTTTTGTTGCAGTCGTTGAGAATGTTCGGCCACACAGGCTTTGCAGGTTTACCTCTGAACACTGGGATTAGTACACATAACAACATTATAAAACGACGAACAGTAACACAATAGCGAACAATACTGATATGAATACTGTCATAAAGATAAAGTAGAGGCTCAGTGGATAAATGCTCAGAAAGTAGAAGGTGAAGCTTCTGCATTAAGCAAATACGATAGTAAGCAAATTGTGAGATACCGTAATGATGAAGGTACGAGGAGAGCGTAATGAGCAATGGAGTTTCATAACGATCAAGAGTGTGGATCGTCTTTGAAAGCATGAGAGAAACTAATCTTTATTTAGAGCTTCACGAGGTTGGCATCTTTTCCCAATCGATTGTTCTTCCTTCCGGTCGATGGGTTTTCGCGATTGCATGTGGCTGACGTTTCGGCAAATACGTCTTCTTCAGAGCTTAAACGTATTATTCGTCGCAGCTTTATTTATATGACTATACAATAAAAAGAGAAAAAAATCATTTTAAAATCTAAGATATTGTAAGCGACAATCGATTCAGGGAAAACCACTCAAGATGGTTAGGTGAGTGATTTTCCCTGAATCGATTGTCGCTTACAATACCTTAGATTTTAAAATGATTTTTTTTTTCTCTTTTTATTGTATAGTCATATAAATAAAGCTGCGACGAATAATACGTTTAGGCTCTGAAGAAGGCGTATTTGCCGAAACGTCAGCCACATGCAATCGCGAAAACCCATCGACCGGAAAGAAGAACAATCGATTGGGAAAAGATACCAACCTCGTGAAGCTTCAAATAAAGATTAGTTTTCTAAGCTTTTCTTTTCATTTCAAAAGTTTTATATTATTAACATACCGAGGTTTCAAGAAAGTCGGCCTTTTGAGTTGTTACAAAATGTATAAGCAAAAGCAAAAAGTGACAGAGTGTAGGCAATTTGATGGATAACAATAGGTCTATCGCACGAATACGATAAGACGATATGAAACTGTACGCTGAATGCCGGCAGTCACCTATATCGCCTTTGGTTCAATCCAAGTGAATAAAACGAAGAAGGAGCGAGAAGAAGGAAGAATGAGGGAGAAAACCTTTCACCATTTTTTGGTTCGATGTTTATCAATTGCATGTTGCCAGGAAACGGAGGCATTCAAGAGAGCCTGATGTAACAGAAAAAGCTAGGATTAATTCTTTCTAGCAATGATATTTGTCTTTCATTTCGAGTGTTTTCTTAAGACCACAGCTCAAATTTCAATATGCCTGATAATCATTATTTGAGCCACGCATGTCAGTGGTCTGTCAATGAGGGCTGACTTATAGAGCCCGATACACGTGTTTCGATCTTGCGATCTCGTCAGTCGGGCAGTTACCCTTTCTCGTCTTTTGTTAATCTCTGTGGGTGCTCCAGTCCCCACAATAGGAGTTAGCGACGACGTACGTTTTACACTCCATGTTCAATGAAGAACTCACCAAACACAGAGCTTTGTACACTCGAATGCTCGTGGTTAGTATATTTAATATAATATATCTTTCATTTCGAGTGTTTTCTTACATTATATTAAATATACTAGCCACGAGCATTCGAGTGTACAAAGCTCTGTGTTTGGTGAGTTCTTCATTGAACATGGAGTGTAAAACGTACGTCGTCGCTAACTCTTATTGTGGGGACTGGAGCACCCACAGAGATTAGCAAAAGACGAGAAAAGGTAACTGCCCGACTGACGAGATCGCAAGATCGATACACGTGTATCGGGCTCTATAAGTCGGCCCTCATTGACAGACCACTGACATGCGTGGCTCAAATAATGATTATCAGGCATATTGAAATTTGTATTGTCCACTCTGACGTATCCTCTCCAACATATCTGATGACATTTTCGCAAACTTTTGCATCGAGGTTTTTGAAGTGTGTAAAGATGACAATGCTGCAGGCTGTCGACAAGTCGACTAGGAAACAGCTTCAAAACAATATAAAACAGCCACAAGAATAATCTGTTATCATAGTTGCAACTATATCAAGAAATTCGTGATTTATGGCTTGAGATACACTACTCTGCAAACTGTAATAATATAGACCATTAGTCAAGAATACACTGTTGAATTTGATTACACTCATTTGACAAATGTGAGAGTATTGAATTAGTGCAGTACATTTGATGAACATACATCAAGGCATAGATAAGACCTTTTTGTCAAGCTGACACATGAAATTCAGGAAAGTGAAATCTAAGTTGAGAACTACTCACATTGTTTCATTAATCTCTAATCACAATCAAAAAGTTTGTATCCAGCCGAAAACCGTATGAAAGAAGACTGCAAAAAGCTGAGGAGATACGTCGACACTGCTGTATTCCGATTATCACCCTTTCAACATGTCCCCTTACCCTCCACTCCTAAGAGTAGGAAAACCCTTTATCTTCGGTTTTTCTTCGATACACCATCATTTGTTTCTCAATCAAATTATATCCCTCCATATGTTAATCATTCATAATTCAATATTTCATTTCATGATGTGACATACATTCACTCCTGAACGAATTCAGCGATTGCCCACCCATTCAGTCAACCTCCTATCATAGTGTACTCATCGCTTTCTTTCTTTTGCTAAAAGCAACTCTGAGTGTTTCTTATGCTTCAGTAAATAGCATATACTTGTTCAATATTTCAGCTCATGCATTCTCTCCCTCACTGTCTTCACAGTACTTTAAAAATGAATGCAAAGTAGTTCAATCAGTCTTCCAAAATGCCCTTAGCATCCGCGTCTTTTTCAATTTCTCTTATACACTGCCAAAGTAACTTTCAATTTTTGATTCACAGTTGCTATTACTTTGATGTTGTGACCTATGCTATGATTCATGATATGAAGGTCTTCTTACCCAAGTTTCAGGCAATTTCGTCAAGCCAGTGCTGCCGAACGATCCTAGCAACTGTAAAAAATTCACTTATCCGGCAATACACAAGTTATTGTCATGATAATGTTGTCTCATGAAAAGGTGGCTTTGTAAGATGTATTAGCGATTTTCGTGGTTAAGGGTGGGGTCAAAGATTGAGGAAAAAAGAAAGAAATAAATGAGCAAAGTTTGTTCCGCACCAGGATATTGGCTATAGGAATATTAGTTTATTAGGTTGAGTAAAAGTTCCTACACACAGATTGAAAACTCAGGCTTATACATAAATTCAATCAAAAACAACAACAACATTCATTCCTCAGAATAAAGACCATCATTATCCAAGATTTCTGCCAACCAGCTGCAAGGATCCGGATTGCTCGGAATACAATTCCTCGGTATTTGTATCAAAAAACTCTTGACATGCTTCTTCGACTCGATCAATTGTCTCGAATCGGCGTCCATGCAGAAAATATTTCATTGACCAGAGAAGACCACATCCGGGCTTCGCATATCTAGACTGTTGTTCTGTATCCAATTAACGACTGCTTGACGACGGTCCCGCATTCAAAGCTGCTTGAAGATCTCCATAGTCAGCGGCAACGACTGGCCAGAACGGGGTTGGCCTTTGAAACTGAGATCACCGCCTCCAAATTGCTTGTACCACTTTGTGACAGTCACATAGCTCACAGTTCGTTCAACTTCAGCTCCACAGATCTCCTTTGCAGCATCATTTCTCGAAAGTTATCGCTTCCAGCAATAGTGTGTCCAAAATCGAAGTTCCACTATGTCCATTATTACCATTTGATATCCAACAAGTAAATTTTTACTTTGATGCACTACAATTACAGTTGCCGTAGAGGCTTTTTATGGGAATATTTCTGTGAAATTCCCATGAATTCATAATAACCGATACTGTATCAAACAAACATAGAATTAAATATTTCACAAGTGTTAAGAAACTTTTAGTTTAACCTAGTATGACTAGTCCTCAACAGCAAAGAAAAAGAATCAAATTCGCCTAAATATATGGTGCATGATTATAGAAAACGTATTCGAACCTCGGGTAGACGTCAATCATAGTAAACTAATATTTAGTGCACGTGCTTGTTTGGCAACCGGAGAGCTCTCTTATTTAAAAAGATTCTATATTTTTCCGCTAAAAACTACTTGGACTTCGATAAATTTCTTCGTCATAAAATGCCGTCTAATATTCGACAAATTATATTCATGATAAGTGAAATCGAAAGCAACTTTGTTGAGTGATGTTGTTGACTTTGGAATCGAACTACATGTAAAGGTAGTAAAAGAGACACGGTAAATGTATCTTCGCTTTGAATATCGCCAAGTGGACCGTGTCTTGAAAATCTCAGTGGTGAGCGCTCTGATAAGTGGCTTCCAACCAAGGTTTCGATGATTGACGAGTTACTGATGAGTACTGTGAGAGGCACGCAGTGTCCAAATTAGACAGATCCGCTGCTAAATTCAACAAAATCTGCTGCGTTCGCCGCGCAAAATATTTCGGGAGGCTCGAGATCAGCGAGTGAAGTGTCCAAAACATAGTCAAAAATAAACTGAAGCTGTGCAATTACAAAACCGTTTGTGCTCATTTTCTAGACAAAAAATGAAAGAAAAACGGCTCTTAAAGGCTCGCCGAATTGTTCGTTTCATAGCTGTTGTTCGATTGTCCAAGGTGCCTTATTTGGATGGGAAAATATCTATGATCGGATCACTCGGCAAACGTCAGATTCGGAGTCAACTTTTCAAAAAGAGTAAGGATAACTCTTCAGTAGCAAAAAAAATGGGCCGCACAAGTTCGCCGGCCGCCGTGATGGTCTGGGTCGGCATTTGCGCCACCGGAAAGATGCCACTGGTTTTTATCAACAGAAACGTCAAAATCAAAGCTGTCAACTATCAGCAAGTTTTACGGAATGTACTGGAGCTTTGAGCCTCTACGCTTCAACAGGACTGGGTTCTTCAGTGTCGGCCCGTTAAACGATTACCACCCGTCAAGAGGTGCTCCCAGACCCTGTCGGCTACCTCGGCTACACTAGCGTAGATGCGATTGAAGCGGCATTGACACGCGCTTGGAGCGCAATTATGGCAGAAATTTGTGCGAGCATCACTGAAAGTTTTTGCAAGCGATTTCGTGAATGTATAGAGGCTAAAAGGAACGAATTTAGAAATTTCTTGTGAATTTCTTTGTTTATTGTTAAATTGTTGATCTGACAAGCTTTTAATCTAGAAAAAAAAAGTTCTGTCTACGAATAAATACATGCGTGAAAAACGATTTCTTTTTTGTTGCATTGCTCTAAGGCTTTTCTAAGGAACAAATACATTTACAGCTCTTTGGAAATTTCGCTACCAAACGTTTACTAGGAATGTAAGGAAGGAGCTTCTTCCGAAAAAAAAATACGAGCAGAGAGTACTAAGGTATTTGAAACACATTCTTATTTCTGGCGTCACAGCTGTATAAAAACGCCTTTCTGGAAAACAAGTATGTTTTTGAGATGTTTGAGATTAAAGCATTTGCATGACTACTGACAGTTCAGTTAGTAGTTTCTTCCAACAATTTAGATATCTCTGACCAATAAGAGAAAACAACCCAAAACTATCTACCACCAATTCATTCCTACCATAATTTCTTAGAAAAGAAACTTCTGTTTTCAGCGACGATAATAGTTCTATGTTTATTAAGTAACGTCTATTAACTAATATCCACTGACTATAGCATAAACTATACATGCCTGTGAAAAATACTTCATTAGTTAACATAACTGCTTCATTAAATAACACTTCAGTTCATAGAATGTCTAAAACAACCCATACTCACAAGGAACGAAAGGACCACGTCAAAGAAGCCAGGCTTAGAAAGACTGGAATCATACAGACTCCTTGGTAAAAAAAAAATCAGGAATAATGATACACAGGCAAAACACAGCGTGATGTAAAACTGTGATGCTTTTCCGCACACATCATTATCAACATTATGTTCCTTAAGCATAAAGCATAACCCATGCAGAAGAACTTCTTTAGAGCAAGTCCACTTATATCGACATTTTAATATTTTAAGACAAAAAAGCCTTACCGTTGGTGAATATTAAACCATGCAAATTTCAGTAAACGAATGGGATTAGAGTTTGTGACGGAAAATTGTCGGGAAATCCGCACCACCCTTTCAGCCATTCAGTTTTATCAGCGACACGTGAATCACTTCATTTCAAAAGACACAACTGCTGATGCTTTTTCAGGTTGATTTCGGCGATACTTAGCGCCACATATGCAGCTGAAATGAAAATAAAAAACATCGCTTTGAAGAACGCCTATTTATTAACTTTAGCACTCGCCAACAATCTATTTTTTTTGGCGGACAGAAAGTTTTCATGACTTTTTGTGACAGCCGACGCTTCGATGGTTTCGCCTTCCTCAGAGTCTGGAAAACTCCGTTGCCCACTAAATAGTCAGCCAAACACATTATTCAAAAAAGATCGTCAACCCTTTTTTGATTATATAAAGCACAAAACAACTCATCAACACACCTACCAAACCGCTTTTATGAGACGCGAACTGAGTTGCACAAGGAGATGTCCAACCGTGCAGAGACTAGATATATTGGTAGTGTGTCTCCCACATCGAAATCATAGCCCTATATACTGCCTCATATCATGCGTGAATGCGACGTACTCCTCTCTGCGGCTCATGTCTGGATAATAGTGTTTGTTCAGAGCGCTTCTTAAACCTTATGCAGTGACGTCATATGCTCCTGTGCAAGAATGATGAATTGTACTTCAAAATCCTTCCGATTACGTACCTGAGTTTCATGGGAGCCTGTTGACTTATTTGATTTCGCTTTGAGCTTGCCTACTACGCAATCCTTTGAACTCACTTAGAGAGTCCTACTCGTTTGGACGATGTATTCGCACCGTTCGCTCTACAGGAGACTAGGTGAACTATACCTGCACTATTACGAAAACCAACTTTTACATCAGGGCATATCATGCACTCCCACGTTGTACATAGACGATCATTTAGCGGAAGAAGCCTATGCCTTGGAGTATTCGGGCGAGTAACATGATCTTTACAAACGTACCAAACAAGCGGTTGTGAAAAACATGCTTTGAACAGCAGTCAGTGCGCACACAGGAAGAGAGGAGAAAGTAAACTCCCTAAACATAGCTCGCGGAAAAGGTTCAGAAGAGACAATGCGTCCCGGAACAAGAATGTTGCCGGAGTCAAGGAGCCATTTATCATGCCATTCTTTCCGAACAAAACATATTAAATTATCAAACCTGATTTGAAAAGCAGACCTGGAGAAATCGATAACAATGACTGAGAAACCGTCGAATACTCTAAAGCGGCAGCTAGTTCGCAGGACTCACTGTCCATGTACAACGGAGGAGTATATGATTAGCGCTAACGGTAAAGATGGCGACTGTATAAGTATGGGTATAGTTTACCTAATTTCTTGTAAAGCGTGTCGCGACAAGTTCATGGGTGAAACGAAAAGGTTACTTTGCGTCCGGGTAAAAGAAACCTTGAGCAGAAGCAAAACAAGTACCCTACAGGCTTGCATAGGGTTCAAATGCAGGCGGCTGGATTTCGATGTAAAAGTGCCATTTTCGCAAAGGAATACAAGGCAATAGCGGGTAAGACTTCAAAAACGTTCTCCATAAACACCGTAAATTCAGCCATAAACCACAGGAAGGATTGCCCTATGATCACACGTCATATGGCGCAGAATAAAGGACTGCTATTTTGATGAAGGAGATGCGCCTGTAGTCCATACGTCCTTTGCGTAGTTGATCGCCTCTCAGTGGGCGACTCATAAAGACTGGTGAAGTGTGTTAAACGTAGTTTCGCGTTAGATGCGATCGAGACTTAGGTCTGATGATTTTTTCTGTTTGAGTGATGAATGTAGGTGTTCTGCTGACTGGGCTGTGAGCAAATTAATCTTTCCAGTTTTTGAAGTGGGCAAAATCTCCTAGCTGCCGTAAAGAGCTATAGATAACGATGCCACTTTTTTCTTCTACACTAAACTTCATTCCCTTATTAAAACCACGTAGTCGAGTCCACACGGTTTTATGTATGCCCGTTTGTGTTAACACTACAGAATGAACCTCAAAATTCAGTTTTAATTTGCTTCAGTTGATAGGTTGGGGTAAAAGTTTTGAGAAAATGCTCGCAACTTTTTTAGTTGTCGGCCATTTTTTGTGTTTTCAAACTAATTTCAAAGCCTGTCTTCTCACGCATTGATTGGTGTATAATTTATCTGCATTATGAAGGTGGAGTTAACAAGCGAGCAAATTAGGTTGTTGATCATGCACGAATTGTTGTTGGGTTCAAATGCAGCGGTAGCAAGTGAACGCATCAATCTGGCTTGAAGCGAAGTCTATTATATTAGTTTCTATTACTTTATATTACACTATATATCAGTTATATATATAATCATATTAACATCTATAAGTGTTGTCTTAGTTCGGGTGTAAGAGGTACATAAATAAGTGTTTCATAAGCGCTTTCTCAGAAATTTTTCTCCAAACTATTAGCTTATCTAAAGTTCAGTATTGCGAGTGAAGAAAACATCTTACTATCGCTTATCTTACTTTTTTTTTGCAAAAATAGATCGATGATAATTGACAAAGATATGAAAATTGCTAGACACTCACTTGAATTAACGCTCAGAAGAATGTGTTTGAGTGTGTCGCTTTAGACGAGACGGAGTAACGAACGCTTTTCCACAAGTTTCACACACATATGGTGGAACATTTGGGTGAACCGAACGAATGTGCAATTTCAACGCCTTAACAAACAGATGAAGAGTGAAATCAAAAGAACCTCTAGGTAGTGTTAAAAAACTTTTGATAAGATTGGGTGATAACATATGAAAAAATATAAGGAAAAGGTTCTGTTTATACAAATATCCACCTAAAATCATGGGTTGTAATGACAATGGGGTTTGAAAATGGTGTTGTCTTGAAATACACATGTGGTGGTTGGTTCTGGGTCGTCGCTTGACATAACAAACATCCCATCACGCTAAGGTTAGCAAAGTGATATCACAATTGTCTGGGACGATAGCACAACTAATTTGATACATTGGCAAGTCATCACAGAAATTGCATAGTCTGTATATGCATTTAATCACCTCTATTAATGCTTAGCGAAAATGAAAGAACCGAGCATTCCTTGGGAATCAATCAACGCCACCAAACGCTTCAACCTGCTTAATTTTTGAACAAGCCTCGCCCTTACTGAGGTGCTTGAACGGGCTAGTACTCTCTCTGCCTATGTGTTTCTACGGCAAATGCCTTGAACTGTGATGGCTCACTTTATGCATAATGACATCAATAAGTGCTACTCTATTGCACACTGATCGTTTCCACCTGCGAATATAGATGGCTCCGCCTTTAGTTAAGCGAAACTGCCGGAGGAAAACTTCAGCTCTCTTCAGCTTCAGTATCCACTTCTTTCCATCATCTGCTATCAAAATTCTCCTTGAATGTTCCGCCCATATTTGCATCGATCCCTAGATATACATTATCTCAAAGACAGGAGAATTTTTAGAATCTAACCAACAAACGTCCTGAAATTGTGTGCGTCGATTGCATTTCAAAAAATCGCTTGCCTTCTGGATTTCTCAACATGAGTGAACTAGCACTCCACTCCCGAAACACATAAGGGAATTCGTAACAACGATGAGTGGAATGGCCACTGATGACAGAAAACCTTTTATACCTTTTTTGTTGTGCAAATTGAGAACTCACGGATGTCACAGTGGCTAAGTTAGAAGAATTCATTTAGCATGCTTTACTTCATTGCCGCTTTCATTCTATGCATAGGTTTCACTTCTTTCGCCTCATGTGCACTCTAAATATTTGTGTACACCCTCCCATGTTTTTGAACATATTAAATTTGATGTCTGTGAAGTAGAGACACTCGTTCACCATGCAACTGTATGCTGCCAGCATCTAATGTGGTTCTATAAGTGCATTTGATATTACGATGTACCCCTTGGGTTTAAAATCCTCTCCTCACAAACTCATGAAAGGGCAATTGGAAATAATAAGACAGCGGAAAAAATGGTCTTTTTCAGCAGTAAAATGGAGCCAGTCATTATTCTTATTTTCGATGTCGCAACTCCACGCGGAGAAGAATAGCAGAGAGAAGTCCCCCATGACATTTACACCATTCTTCCTGATAACCATGTCTAGCCGCCTGCAGTTGGTACTGAAATCTGTGCGTGATCCTTAGGTTAAGATTTCCATGGACATTCATGTTATTGTGTCACTGAGGGTCGCTTGCAGAACATGATGGAACAAGAAACAGTGCCTTAAAAACGCCAATGAGCATACTTGAGTCGAAATCTCAAAAGTTCTTCTCGAAGTCGAAAGGAATATGCCTAATAATTACTCTTTCAGCCATGCACGTGGTCTGTTATAGGCACTTACACTGCCCAACACGCATTTCGGTCTTGGCAGCTTCGTCACTTCGCCAATGCCTTTCCTCCTAGTCAACCGTCTTGAGAGGAATCCAAGCCATTACACAGAGTACGCAGAGACGTGCTATTTCTACGTGTCGTCAAGTGAAAAAATCACTAGAAAGGTAGTGTTGTACACTCCATTGCTCATGGCTTGCATTGATGAAATACCATACCCGTCGGCTCTCAAATAAGGTTTAATGTAACACCTCGTGTTTTGCTCAGAGAAGAAAATCAGGAATTATACTGAAGCATGCCGAGGTTAATAGACAGTCATCTTTCGAATTGTGATGTAATATATAATAATATAATATAAGAAATAAAATAATGTAACAATAGTATATTATAATAATCTGATATAATAATAGTATAATAATAATATGATGTAACAGTATAATAATAATACAAATAAACAAATCTTTATTTCACGTGCCTTGTTAGGACCACCCTAAATTTCAATAGATCCTTTCATTATTATTTGAGCCAACTTGCCATGTGGTTTGGTAAGGGCTCATGTACAGCCCGATACACGTGTTTCGTCCTTACAGACTCGTCAGTCGGTCAGCACTCGTTGTCTTTCAATCTTTTTATAGTCAGTTCTCTCGGGAGCCTTACACTCCTTTTATACTATTTGACTATTTGACTTTATTTATTTATTACTCGAAATAAAGGTATAATTATGATAAAAGTACCAGCCAAAGAGCAATCGAGTGCACAACACTCTGTGTCACGTGAACGTTTCACCTGACATAGAGTGTAAAGCGTACGCCGTCGATAACTATATATAAGGATGTGACTCTCCCGAGAAAACTGGATATGAAAAGATCGGCAGACGACGGGTTCTGCCCGGCTGATGAGTCTGTAAGGACGAAACACGTGTCTCGGGCTGTACAAGAGCCCTTACCAGGCCACATGACATGTTGGCTCAATATAATGATGAAAGGATATATTGTGATTCTATGTTTGTTCAATACAGTATCGGTTATTATGAATTCATGGGAATTTCGCAGAAATATTCCCATAAAAAGCCTCTACGGCAACTGTAATTGTAGTGCATCAAAGTAAAAATTTACTTGTTGGATATCAAATGGTAATAATGGACATAGTGGAACTTCGACTTTGGACACACTATTGCTGGAAGCGATAACTTTCGAGAAATGATGCTGCAAAGGAGATCTGTGGAGCTGAAGTTGAACGAACTGTGAGCTATGTGACTGTCACAAAGTGGTACAAGCAATTTGGAGGCGGTGATCTCAGTTTCAAAGGCCAATCCCGTTCTGGCCAGTCGTTGCCGCTGACTATGGAGATCTTCAAGCAGCTTTGAATGCGGGACCGTCGTCAAGCAGTCGTTAATTGGATAAAGAACAACAGTCTAGATATGCGACGCCCGGATGTGGTCTTCTCTGGTCAATGAAATATTTTCTGCATGGACGCCGATTCGAGACAATTGATCGAGTCGAAGAAGCATGTCAAGAGTTTTTTGATACAAATACCGAGGAATTGTATTCCGAGCAATCCGGATCCTTGCAGCTGGTTGGCAGAAATCTTGGATAATGATGGTCTTTATTCTGAGGAATGAATGTTGTTGTTGTTTTTGATTGAATTTATGTATAAGCCTGAGTTTTCAATCTATGTGTAGGAACTTTTACTCAACCTAATAAACTAATATTTCTATAGCCAATATCCTGGTGCGGAACAAACTTTGCTCATTTATTTCTTTCTTTTTTCTTCAATCTTTGACCCCACCCTTAACCACGAAAATCGCTAATACATCTTACAAAGCCACCTTTTCATGAGACAACATTATCATGACAATAACTTGTGTATTGCCGGATAAGTGAATTTTTTACAGTTGCTAAGATCGTTCTGCAGCACTGGCTTGACGAAATTGCCTGAAACTTGGGTAAGAAGACCTTCATATCATAAATTATAGCATAGGTCACAACATCAAAGTAATAGCAACTGTGAATCAAAAATTGAAAGTTACTTTGGCAGTGTATAAGAGAAATTGAAAAAGACGCGGGTGCTAAGGGTATTGGAAGACTGATTGAACTACTTTGCATTCATTTTTAAAGTACTGTGAAGACAGTGAGGGAGAGAATGCATGAGCTGAAATATTGAACAAGTATATGCTATTTACTGAAGCATAAGAAACACTCAGAGTTGCTTTTAGCAAAAGAAAGAAAGCGGTGAGTACACTATGATAGGAGGTTGACTGAATGGGTGGGCAATCGCTGAATTCGTTCAGGAGTGAATGTATGTCACATCATGAAATGAAATATTGAATTATGAACGATTAACATATGGAGGGATATAATTTGATTGAGAAACAAATGATGTTGTATCGAAGAAAAACCGAAGATAAAGGGTTTTCCTACTCTTAGGAGTGGAGGGTAAGGGGACATGTTGAAAGGGTGATAATCGGAATACAGCAGTGTCGACGTATCTCCTCAGTTTTTTGCAGTCTTCTTTCATACGGTTTTCGGCTGGATACAAACTTTTTGATTGTGATTAGAGATTAATGAAACAATGTGAGTAGTTCTCAACTTAGATTTCACTTTCCTGAATTTCATGTGTCAGCTTGACAAAAAGGTCTTATCTATGCCTTGATGTATGTTCATCAAATGTACTGCACTAATTCAATACTCTCACATTTGTCAAATGAGTGTAATTAAATTCAACAGTGTATTCTTGACTAATGGTCTATATTATTACAGTTTGCAGAGTAGTGTATCTCAAGCCATAAATTACGAATTTCTTGATATAGTTGCAAATATGATAACAGATTATTCTTGTGGCTGTTTTATATTGTTTTGAAGCTGTTTCCCAGTCGACTTGTCGACAGCCTGCAGCATTGTCATCTTTACACACTTCAAAAACCTCGATGCAAAAGTTGGCGAAAATGTTATCAGATATGTTGGAGAGGATACGTCAGAGTGAACAATACAAATGTCATTGCTAGAAAGAATGAATTCTTGCCTTTCCTGTTACACCAGGCTCTCTTGAATGCCTCCGTTTCCTGGCAACATGCAGTTGATAAATATCGAACCAAAAATGGTGAAAGGTTTTCTCCCTCATTCTTCCTTCTTCTCGCTCCTTCTTCGTTTTATTCAATTGGATTGAACCAAAGGCGATTAGGTGACTGCCGGCATTCAGCGTACAGTTTCATATAGTCTTATCGTAGTCGTGCGATAGACCTATTGTTAACCATTAAATTGCCTACACTCGGTCACTTTTTGCTTTTGCTTACTTTACAGTATTTCCATTGAAAATTCGCATGCTTTATGTTCAAATCTTGTCCTTCTTCGTAGTTTATCAAAAGGCGTTAATACAGAAGTTTTTAGGGATTGGGTCGTTTGCGAAAGAAATTGTTTTTCCGATGCTCAGATGTCAGCAAGTCGACCAATAAACGTAGAGAAAGATAAAATAATCAGTTAAGTAGCAAGGAGAATGCAATACTCAGAAAATAGGATACACATATGATTGCAATGAAATTGATTAGCTCTATCAGCAGTGACCGTATAATCAAAGAAAGGCCGTGCCACGCTCCAGGGTTTATTGTAAACAATAACAGGTTGTGGAAATCGAGCCACTGTTGTCAGACATGGTTTCTAACGATGATCAGCTTTCTCGTCTCTCACTTGTTTACTAACAGTCAATCGAGTCAATGCGTTTGTCTACCTCAAATAAGCGGCAACTCCGTATCATTTCAGCATAGAAATTTATAAGATGTCAATAAATCGACCATCATTTGTATATACGAACGATATGAAATTAGCTTCAACCATTTTATAGCTTCATAAGTTAGGAAATCAGTTTATAAAGAATATATACGATATAGCATAACTATAGCAAAGAATGCTGATTTATGACCTGGAACTTACAACACGTCAAGTGTAATCGTATAGGCCATTAACGAAAGATGCATAATTCCGCCTGCTTACACTTGTCGAACCAAGCTGACACATTCGTAATAGTATAGCTATTTAATGGAGGCTCAACAGAGCATAGTTTAACTTCTTTTATTGAGATAATGCCGGAAACCTTGGAGAATGAAGGCAGATTTGAGTGCGGACCAGATTGCTAATAGTTACCACGCCCCGTTTAGAATGGTATAAAAAGACTGATCTTCTTGTACGAAGGAGGCATATTCTCAGGCTCGCCGTTCGTCATAAAAATTTCCTTGGCCTTTCATTTTATTACCTTTCCTATTTGGATAAAATGTGCGACTTGTTGTTTGTGTTCATGCTTCTTTCATGCAACATCTGCAGACACATGGACAGAGACCTTATGTCAACAATTCGGCCATTCGTTCAAGTATAATACAATATTCTCTAGTACTATTCATACCTTGAATGCTTCCTAATCAACCATGCGTGTCGTCCTACTTTGAGGATAATGTCAAATGTGCACGTAAGGCGACGTGTTGGGCTTTATTTGTCGACCTAAAATCGCCGTATAACACGGATATTGTCACAAGTGAGCGTACAGCGACACTGTAAGCTTGACTGATAATCTGCATTTGTCGCAGTCCCTGAACATTGATAATGGCAAACGAAAGGCGGCGTCCCAGAATTTTCCGCGATTTCGCCCACAGATATGACTCTATTCTTCTTGCACAAGTTGAGTATATAAACAGCAATCTACACTATAGAACATTTGAACCCTGAAGCTCAACTGGGATGCGGGCGCCTCCGCAAGCAAAGCCACTAGACTATCACACTAGAGCGCGCAATTTTCATGCTAGTTGGCTGTTGTCGGGGTTGTCACCGTCGTCAATAGGGCATATCGACTATTGCACCACAGCTTACGACTGCTGTGTGATGCTGTCGGCACAGACTCGGCGAGGGAGGAACAACGTGATATCGCAAAGTGCTCGGAACGGCATCCAGCCGTCAACTTTGTCGCTGTAGGTGATATTTCACGAAAGTTTTATGTACCGTAATAATTTGTACTCTACTTGGAATTAATGAAGAATTGAATATCTGCCTGGTAGGGCAAGTTTTCCTGTAGATAAGTATGGTGGGTTTATTCTCGTAGCTCGGTCATCAGATCCGTCGGCAAGTCGACAAAATAATGTTCATTTGACTCATCCGCATCAAAATACATCCCGTCTAATCTACCATATCATATCAGAACTATCAAGCACCGTTGACCCATAAAACCCATGCACGTCGAAACCATCCAACCTTCCGTATCATATCAAACTGCAGATCAAGGCCAATGTGAGGGTTTCAAGGACCTAGATAACAGTGGAAGCACTTGTCATTAGTGGAGTCGTCTTCGTCGTCTACCCGTTGATTGTAATACATTTTTTGCTAGCGTTTTGATCCTTGGTAATTAGTTTATTTTATAGCTATATTACTTGATGATGTCAGCAAGGACTAACAACACCTTCAAATAGAAATCCTTCAATGCCCCAGGATACGCTTTATGCCTGATTCTATCGAATATCATTGAAACTTTATTGTTCTGTATGTAGATAGTTAACTTAATCACCAAACTAACCCATCACATAATGATCGGCGAAATGCAGGAACTACTTCACGAATACCTCCTAATTCTATGGTCGTTATCCTCCAACTGACCAGAAATACTAGAACCTCGAAATCAAAGTGTAATATAGTCGCAGATAACCTTCTCTACAAACTATTCCATTGCTTTCCCACGACCTTTTCCTTCATCCGATATCATCGCTCTCACATGCAAGACATTTTATTCCTTTTACAACGAAGTGTCACCTGTTGCTTATTATGCTCTGAACTTTTATTCCCATCAGTTGTACGCCTGCAACCCCTTGTGTTCTCCTCAGTAATGCGCCTCATCAGGTTAAGCCTTTGTCGTCGTTCCCTGTATAGGCTTGACCTTACTACAGACGGAGGGTAGACAGGTGATTTAGTAGTTCCATAGTTCCAGTGTTCCAGTGTTAAAGTTATTCACCTCTCGTAGTAGGTCACTATTCGAAGTTCTCTTACTCGTCTCAAAGTATTTATAATTTCACCAAATATCTGTCACTTGCGCATCTTATCGTACCGTCGGCCTTCATAGAGCTGCTCTCCTGCTTTCGAGGTTACTCCTCAGTCAAATGCTTTATGCATGTATCCAAAATGTCGCGTTTTGACACACTCGCCATACACCAGTCAAAAATCTGTTCTGCACGCTCATGGTTTCCAAGTCGATTTTCTGTCATACTTTCAAAGACCATCCACACTCTTGATCATGATGAAACTCCATTGCTCATTACGCTCTCCTCGCACCTTCACCATTACGATTTCTCACAATTTGCTTATCATCGTATTTGCTTAATGCAGAAGCTTCACCTTCTACTTCCTGAGTATTTATCCACTGAGCCTCTACTTTATCTTTATGACAGTATTCATATCAGTATTGTTCGCTATTGTGTTACTGTTCGTCGTTTTATAATGTTGTTATGTGTACTAATCCCAGTGTTCAGAGGTAAACCTGCAAAGCCTGTGTGGCCGAACATTCTCAACGACTGCAACAAAAGCCAATGAACCGTCACCGATGACGATATATTGATATTGATGTGTTTTTATTGTTATAATAACTATATATTTCAGGTTTTTTTAATTTTTACGTTATTAATACTATTGATTTCTTGCTGTAAAGGAATTTTATAACATTGTGCTCAAGCAGATTAACAACTCCCTTGTCGCAGAATTCAATACTTCACTACACTCAAGCGCAGCTCAAACTAATACGGCACAAAGGTCTGCCGCAATTTCACAACTAACGTTACCTCAAAAGTTATGATGGATTTAAATACTCGATACACACTTATTCATTATCGTAATTTTTGTCGACAAGTCGACAAAGAGCATCTGTGAATGGAAATCCTACAGTGCTTCAGTATTCGCTTTATGCCCAATCCCCCTAGGTGATCCCTAATTGAGATTGTATTCAATGCTGATGTGTGCGAAAACATTGGGTATATCCACTTATCGCATTATGCTATTAGCCCTTCTCAAAGTAGCCTTCACCCCTAGAACTCGTTGTTGCTCGTCATATCTTATGCACGTCATCTTAGTAGGCTACTCCTCATCGTGCTTCACAACTGTTCCTCAGCGTTTATATAATGTTAGCTCTATTAATTGAGGCATTGGTGGTGTATTATTTATCCTATTCATAGGAACATTCATTGTTATCGATAGTTATTGCAGTCCTTTATTTTATTGCGTATGAAAATTTAATTACCTGAGTTTGAGGTAAACCTCAGAGAGTGGCACAGCACTCACTACCGTCCTCGCACACAACTGCTCATTGTCGTCACATACTCATTACCGTTATATATTCGCTGTCGCTATTCCTCCTTTTTTCTCTTCCTTCTCGTTAACTTAGCTATGTTTTTTACATATATAAAGGTTTGGTTAACCGAGTAGGTACTGTTCAACAGATGCGCATGGCAGGTCACATTCTCCACATAATATTCATTACTAAATTGCTACATCTAAGATGTTCAATCAAAACGATCAAAACTGTATAGTATTGATGGACTTTATGATTGAATACGTGTTTTTGTTATTTCGCTTCACCACTTGCTATCCTGTGAGAACTACATACACTGTGCAGATGAGTGCTTATACGAAAACGTCTCAAGCCTCCCATCATTGTGTCTATGCATTCCTCTGTCTTTATTCTCATATATAGTCAAGCAATTCTGGTGGCAAATGAAATTATAGCAATGTGCCCAGAACAAATGTTTTTTCGTAGGCAATCAGTCAGTAGCGTTGTGATGTTCTTTCTTTGTTGTATTATGCTATAAGCAAAGATTAATTGTGTACTAAGTCCAATAGACGGCGTTTCAAATTATCTTATTTCGTATTCGTTGTCGGTTCGCTCTTTATGTGACACTATAACCGCCAGTTCCTTACCCAAGCGAGTTGATCGAACCATTCGAACCCGGGCAGACGCTTATCTCAATGTGAGCGACTGACAAAGATGCGATCTAGCGAGTTGTTTCGGGTCTATAATCTATCGGTGCAGCTCAAACTTAGTGATAGTTTCTTAGTATTACCGGAAAGATTGCAGAAAAAATTATAGTGTTCCCTTTCCACAATATTTCAATCGAACGATAAATCTGGTAGATGCTCAGAATGGAGTACTTCATTTGATGGCTTATTATATTTACTGCGAAGTACAACATGGACTAGATGTCCGTGAAATATTTCGATTAGGAGCCAAATGATTAGCTTCAGGAAATCAAAAAAAAGTGGTACTCTATAAATTGTGGATTTTTTGTAAATTATAAAAAAATTGATCTTTTCACTGGAAGTATATACTTGTATCTGCGACCGTAGCATTCCAGTGTTTTAGCTGTCCGGCTAGTTCATAAGAATGTTCACAAGTTTTGAGGTAGAAAAAGTAGTTTTGAGGTAGAAAAAGTGAAATTTACATATCTTTGGAAGTATTCAAGTGAAAGCCCTCGCACACTTCTTTTACTCATGATTAGTTCGGTCAATTTCTTTCCTAATTCTTCTTCTCCAATTAACAAATTTCGCAAAAACCCATCAGAAATTTCAAATTCGCTTACACTGCAGCTAAACATTTTCTACTTGAATTCCTCAATCCTTTTGGTTCTCGCTAAGCACGGCAATCAGCTAGACTGGGAATTATGAAAGTGTGATCGACTAGCCGCACGGCTTACAAACAATTCGAACATATGAAATTTTTGTATCAAATCTCTAGTAAAACAAGAAAATATGATTTCTTTGTTTTTAGTACACAAACAAAATTTATTCTTTTCTGGTCAGTTTCATAATCAGTTTGCACAATGCGTCAATGATTTCCCTGGAAGCGATTTGCCTATCCATATCAATCGGCGTTCCGAAAAGGAAAATGCGAGTTCTCACAATAAGAGTATAGATCTCGAGGTAATGAATTTGTTCTTGCCAGGTTACAATCTCTTAGAAAAAAGACGTTCAGATGCTTTGCTGTAATTATATTTACACTTCAAGTGAGTTGGTATAGGGGTGAACAAACATGAAGTGCCTGTCTGCTCTTTTGAATAACCCATCGTAATTAAATTCGCTAAAAAAAATTCAACTGGTTTTGATCAGCCCTCTAAGGATGCCATAGATTAAACATTATCGAGAAAATTTTTCAAGAATTCTAATGTGTACTTGCCTAATTCAACAGCTGAAGCGGGTTGAAGCGTTATTTTCGATATGCTTTTTTATCATTCCAAACGAGCTCCTTGCATTTGTTGATGACCGTAGGATGGGAGGCTTAGTTGGCAAGGGCAAGCCCCCTTTACCTCTAGAAATTCCGCTATACGCTTTGTAGAGATGGAGCAAAAATGTAGAATCAATGTTGTTTTGAAATTTCTCAAAGATTGTGTGCGAATGATAACCCCAATTCAAATTCTGTCGCTTCGCTGTACGTTGCGCATTCGAGTCGAACTAGACGCACACTGCTTACTGATCTACATTTTCCCACCTCATTATGCTTATCCTGCTGCAAGGAATGTTTCCATGTCCAAGTCGCCATTCTTCAGGAATGGCTCTGAGCTGTTTGATATGCAGCCAACATCGCTACCGTCACCGCGTAAAAATTGCTCTTCAACAGCAAATTCTTTAGATGAAAACCTTTTGCAGGGCGAATATGAACGACAGTCAGTGGACGGTCGAATAGATGATGGGAATATTTCAATTATCATAGACGAAACTGAAGATGGGGTTTATAAGTATAAAGAAAAAGAGGAAGAATGTCAATGAGGAAGCCATGAATGCAGATTGAAGAAGCATTTGAAGCTCAGTACCGAAATTTGGTTCACCTTAGTGTGCAATTTTGAATTCAATGACGAAACCAGTAGGGTTTTTTTCAAACTTAATTCAGCTGATCCGTCTTCACACAGCTTATTTTTACTGTGCAGATCTCAGTGGTTCTAGCAATCAATTCGTTCAATTGTCTTCTTCCTGAACATAGTAAAATATTGGTTGAGAGAGTCTCCTTACAATTTGGAGAACAGCCTGGCTGTGGTGTTACTTAGGGCATTGTTGTTAACTGCCGGAGAGAGTGGGGAGGGGGGGAGAAGAAGAAGTGGGGCTAGGCTCCACGTGCGCCGCATTTATCATCACAACCACTTGGCCACGATCCCAGTAGGAGTACGTGGTCTTCAAATTGTTTGCCATCCTGAATAAAGCTCTGGGCCAACAATGGCAATTTTTTCCGATTAATGCGAACAATAAAAAAGATTATTCGATAAGAGTTTCAAATCTCTTCACAAAAAGGATGGGCATTCAAAAAATGCGCACAAAAAACCAGTTATTAGGGTGCGTCTGACTTTTTATCACACAACTGTATACATTCGTCACCCCGTGCATTGATACTATGAGAAGAGAGTATAGTAAGAAGATTTGTCTCGTTTGGCTCATAGCGCTTCTTTACGTTTCTGTTTTACTAGGAATAGTTCATATGTTTTTATGCTATACTGGTGTTTTTTAGCCGTCAATGGATTGCGTGGAATGTGGGCAACTATTTGCTTCGGTTCATGAACATCGTAAACACATCTCTGTCCACCATCTGAAGGAAATGTTAAAAAAATTTTTGTTAGTCACTAATTGCGAAAATTTATACATTACAGGATTTTTTAGCAAAGTGCGTAAGTTTTCATGCGAGAAATGTGGTTAAAAGTATGCTAGCCGATCAGGTGAGTATAGGCTATTGTGCTCACCAATCTACGTTACATGTTTGTTTTGCAAAGTATAGCAGTTCAATAGGTAAGCTAGAGAGTAATCAGCTCAGAATAACGGCCAGCCCATCTCTTGTTTAATTCATATTCGAACATCAGCACTTCAGTCGGTGTTTCAGTCGAAAGCAAATAATCTCAAAAACCTATCTTAATTTCTGATATCTAATTCTGAAAAAATGGATTTCTTCAAGTTTAAGTGAATCATGTGTCTTTCCATTTTTCACTTCGGCCGCGTCACGTGCAAAGCTCATGAGAAATGGCTTCACAAGTGTCCGTACGATCGTTGTGATCATCCTGGATATAGCGATACTTCTGTGAAAA
The DNA here is from genome assembly GCA_019055375.1 of Parelaphostrongylus tenuis. Lineage (NCBI taxonomy): Eukaryota > Metazoa > Nematoda > Chromadorea > Rhabditida > Metastrongylidae > Parelaphostrongylus > Parelaphostrongylus tenuis. The sequence goes on along the minus strand of JAHQIW010002850.1, from coordinate 116,476 downwards.
ATTTTTTTTTTGAAAATACACTAAAAAGTCATTGAATGCACACTCACTTTTCTTGTAAAGTTTCGCACTGTCACTAGATACTGCGATTCTTATTCTTAGAATAGATCTGTGAGCGAGTGGAGAAAACTGTTCATTACAAAATAAATAAGACTACAATAAACAAAGTTCAAAATTTGGTGTTGGAAGAAATCCAGCATGGGTTTTATATATATCAAAGTGCTCTTATAGGTCCATGCTTCTTCTGCCTGACGTAGTATATAGCAGCAAAGGGGTTACTCAGTCGGTCTTCTTTTCATTAGCATTTAAATTGTCTTCTACATCTTTTGCTTCCAGTGTAATCACGTGCTGACGTATATAGCTATGTCGTACGTCTGCCGAAACTATGACATCAACTAGTTCTTCGAATTATCCTTACAAGAATATACTTTCATTTTGACTTATCTTTTACTACACGTTAATTAGTCGATCCCGTGAGAATATCCGTTTTTTTTCTAAGCAATTCTAGTCGCATAAGAGTAATTCAACAGTGAAAAATTCGTCTCATTAATATGGTTTCATGAGAATGGTTGGAGCATTTTCGAGTATGGTACGTTGAAGCCATACGTACGTTTCAGCGGTGTTACCCTCTTCATCAAGGGCCCACGCCCCACACTGAACCCTGCTTTATTGTAGGGATGGGGACACACTTTATACGATGATAGCGCGTTGTACTGTGCCATCACCATTTCATTGCCAGCCATATTCACTCCAGCCGTTTTTCATCGACTAAAAAATATGGCTGGAGCAGTTCACTACCAGCCATGATCCATCGAGCGAAAAACATGGTGATGACACATCAGCTCGTGCTATCCCAAGACCGACTATCTATTAATCCGAGCATAGTTGAAATAAAAGAACATAAAATATTGATCTGTGCCTTTCAAAAGTGCAAAGTAGTGAGCTTGGCCAAAGCAAGAAAAACGTCGTTGCTTTTGCGAAGGAAGGAAGAACCGTTAAACTATAGCTTTGATGGGAATCATAGAGGTGAAGTAATGTTTGTCAAATACAATGAGATGGAGCGAAGCTAATGTATTTATACTGTCAAGCAAGTCTGTTTGAACTTTAGCGACGACGAAGCAATAGAAGACCTAGTTAGCCAAACCTAAGGTCGAGCCGAGATACGATCCTGTGTTTATCGCAGTTACCTCTAGCAACTACCCTACACGCGCCCTCAATGATAAAAAATGAGGATGAAGATAAGGATGATACGCGCATAAGAAGATTGAGACCATTTTATTACTTCTCGTGGTTCATTCGTGAGCGGTGACTCAAGCTCATTTCGCTCCGTTATTTTGTCACTGTACATTGCAATTTCTAAGCCTAATTTTGTTATCGAAATCCGTGTCGTTATCCTTCAGCGACGGTATGGAACCACAACTGATCGCTTCCAGTGGCGTCTTCTCTACAATTCTGCTTGAGGCTTATGCAGCCAATGAAGTCATATCATCCAGTTTTGGTCATGTTTGTCTTGCCAAAAAGGATGTGTGCATGCCATTGTCACGATCACGCAAAACTGCCTCAAGTGCTCACAAACGACGAGATCTTGTGATGAAAATCGCTTTATTGAAGAAGCGCAAAGGGCAATTAATGGAGAAACGAACAGACGACAACAATGGCCCAATCGTCGATGAAGACGTTGTAGTGAACAGGTGCAAACATGAAAAAGAAGAAGAAAAAGAAGTTATTGGCGAAGCGTCCGATGGAAGTCAAAGCAGAAAAAGCTCTGCCTCGACGATGGATTCCAACTTAGCAGACCTTTCTGGATTGAACGAGCAATTTAGTAAGGAGAAGGTAGGCCTAGTAACTGTTACTCTTCTAAATGAATTTTGAGCTCGAAAGACCAGTTTTCTTCGATTACTAAGAGTGGCAATATTTACTTTTAAGTACTGGATTTCCAAATCTTCTTATGCTGCCGGCGTACATTCAAAGAAAGAAACGGTTGAAGAGCCAGTTGCCAAAGTGGGTTCAATTCATTTCCTGTATTTTCGTAAAACTCTTACGCTTTACTTTTATCATCATAAGAGTGTAGGAGGAGGGTTTGCACTGTTTGACTTACATGGATTCTTCTAGTTTCCGTTTCACTACAAAGTAGTTCGTAGGTTTTCATGCTAGTGTGTTTTAGCCACCTTCGGATTGTGGGAAGTGTGGAAGGCGATTCAAGTCTGCTCATTCTTTCAACGAGCACATTTATGTCGACCATTTGTGGGATATCATGCATAGCTGTTCTTTTATGGAGAATTTTGAGGATCTTTATGTCTGCCAATCCAGAAAAGTACTCAGATTCACGTGTGGGGAATGTGGTCAGAAATTTTGCAGACAAATTGGTGAACACTATTGCTATGTTCACTCATCCTTAGCACTTCATTACTAATTCGTTTTGTAAGGCCTAGTAGTTTGTCTGATACAATAAAGAATACTAATTTCTTCTAAAGACCATTCTGTCTACCGCTTTACTCATGCTTATGCTCCAACAGACCAGGAAGAGTTTCAGGCAAAAGCAAATAATATTGATAGCTTAGATACTTTTGACATCTTTTTATAACAATCGAAATCGTCGGAATCTTAATGAATTGTGCATATTTTAATGTTAAAGAGGCATATGGAAATGGTCCATAAGAATCGCCTTCACATGTGCCCCTATGAGGACTGTAATCATCCCGGATACAAATGTGCAAAGGTTGATAATCTTAATAATAATTCTCTAAAAAGTATTGCGTGGTGTGCAAGTACTCGACATTAGGTGAGAGTTCAACCCGCATTTTACCCATCCGGGTAGAAGAATCGCGGGTTCAACTCCCGCCTGATCGCAAATGTGGATTAAACGAAGATTCTGCTCAAAAAGAAGAGCATCATTGGACGTATCTGGTCCTGTTAGAGAGCCTATCCGTCGGCTAATGAGATCTAGAACTTCGCGATCACGTTTTTGTTCACAAAACGTTCTGACCACTACTTTTTTTCATATTTCTGAGGGGTGGGTCGATAATAGATCCACGTCGAGAATTTCACAACATCAGTGCAATATCTTTTCAAATGCCGCTGAAACACACCATTAAATGGATATATTCAGTTGAAACTTTCGCAAATAAGCGAGGCGAATATGATACAAGGTTGGAGAAGAAGAGGAGGGGGGGGGGGGAGCTCGATATTAATCAGTTTTTATGGGAAGTTCATAAACTCGACTTTATCGAGAATTATTAGGAATGACCGGACGCATGTCTGGCCTATACAGTGGCATGCGGTGACCAACCGAAATATGATATATGGAGTAAGTGCTGCTATCCTCCCACTTACATCTGGTCAAAATCCGTCGGACCCGGAGTAGTGGAAAGTTTAATGAGCCAGCCAGGTGTGTGAACTCACACCAGCGATCGCATGTGTATTGCCAGCACCTCTAAGTATTACATCTAAAGTGGTTCCTAGCAAACATAAAGGTGTATGATTATTCGTTCGCCTTTCTTCTCTTGTGAGTCATCACTGTAATCCAACTACAAACATGACACAGTCTGTTAGGGATTAAGGAGCAAGCTATCGCTGTTGATCAATCTCTGAAAAATGCGCCATGCATTCGTCTTCAGTTTATAACTTCCTTTGAGGTGATTGAATGCATGTCTGGCCTTTAAAGTGACTCGTGGTATCCTCCGCTGTATCGAGTCAATGCTGCTTATCCTCCCAGACAGGTCTGCGACTTGTCCGGTACCAATTTACCGACCCCGGAGGGATGGATGGCTTAGTGAAACCACTGACCTTGTATGCGGCGTAGAGCACCTTTAACCACTGCGCCACATTCTCTTCTGACATCTCATATGTCGTCATAATTTTACTCTTCATCTGTTCGTTAAGGCTCTTTATAAGCACATATTTACTCGGTCCACACAAAATTTCGACCATACGTGTGTGAGATCTGTGCAAAGACGTTTGTTCGTGGGAGCGATCGAAGTTCACACCTCTTAATGCACGGCGAAAAGCAATTTCAGTGAGTGCGTCCTATGTCTGCGTTTTCTGCCAGTTTATCAGAGATTTTTCTCTCACGGAAAAAGATTTTGAGATGACAGCAGTAGAATGCCGTCTTCACCTCGACCTCATACTTCTACTAAAGGAATGAGTCATAGTCAAGAAAAGAAGTCACATTTAATTTTCTCGCTTTCAGATGTCAATGTAGCAAAAAATTTCGCCGACCGATGTACCTGAGAAATCACCGACGCAAATATCCCTTGTCACCTGTGGGTAATAACTCTGAACAATTGGATGAGACGAAAGCGATTGCGATGATAATGAACTCTCATTCCATTTGTTGAAAGCAGAGAACGTTGCCATCCAATGTTCGACGATAATGAATTCTTCAAATCTAAAAGTGTATTACCGATAATATTAATAAAGATAATGAATTCAACGAATTTCACTCCATCGATCTTGATGTGCACTTCTTTTTCCTATATCCCCATGACTTTCTTGATATTCCGATAAAATTTCATGCTGGCTGCCGTAAACTCGATTTGCAGGTTTCAAAAAATTTTTGCTAGATCTTTAGGCCTTCCTGTCTCCTCAAACAATGCGTCGTTCTTTTTGATTATACGGGAACGAGAAGAAACGACTCCTCTCGCTGGACAAAGACTCTACATTGCACTTTTGGTAATCATTCGAAAGCTCAATTCTCTGGGTCATCGTGTGTGTGCTACGTGTTTGTTTTTTAAAAAGTCTTTTTTATAAGGCTTTGGCCAAAAGAAAACATTTCTCTTCCACGCACGCGTGCTTCTTCCAGGACGGAACTCTTTTCTCAGATTATAAGTAACCATTCGATAGCGTAAGTTTCGACTATACCAAAGGCTCACTAATGGAAAGAAAGACCGCTTTACTGCAGTCTAACAGGGAAAATAGGATAAATAGGATCGACTTTCACATTCGCGGCGCATTTCTTTGTTAGCCAGTGTGTTTGTGCGGGGCGTAGTGGCCGCTGATTCATACTACCGTTGATCGGTCGTGTTGCCGCGGCTCACACGTGGAGTGCAATCTTTGCTAGCGAGTGCTACAAGATTTGCTCTACATGTTCGTAGGCTTTTCATGTTTGCATCGAACTAACAGTAACGTCACGCTGCTGGTGTAAAGCATAATAATATTTGAGTGCTATATCGATATAAGAAGCCTTTTCAAAAAGTCTCACGTGGCGCAGTAGCCAGAGATTCAAACTTTTGAATGATTACCAGCACTCTTGTAAAAAGTTCTTGTCCCGCGAAAGCGATCGTTGCTTCATTTCTCCCCACATAAGTGAAAAGAATCCGATTCTGATATTGTGATCTATCTTGTCGCTCGTCTCTATGGGTATTACGGTTCATATCTGAACTCTATTGATTTCTTTTCATTTCTTCGAAGGCAACTATATAGTGAATCGTCAGCTAAAGTTATATTTTAATGATTATGCAGTACGAAAACTACATCACAGTTCTTCAGCGCATGCTTTGTTCTGCTTCTCGACTCAATCGATCTATTGATTTTTCTGATGAGAAGTTTGTTCCTATTCAGTGCGTCTACGTCTTGCTCGTTTAACGTGGGTGTTCCCGTTTCTCTGAGTCTGCGAACCGTCTTAGAAAAATTTATGAATTGCCTTTGAATCTGACATAGCAGTGATGCGAATCGATGAAGTAATTTTATGCAAATGCAATGTTTGAGTTCTAGTCGTTGGGTATTGCTTTAATGAACACAGTATTCATGCTAATCGCAGAAGTTTTTTCTTTAGTGGATCATAAAAGGAAAAAATGTAGGTTATATGAAGTTTTTGATCAAATATGAAGACGGATATGGCAAGTTCAATGAAATTTCACAGAGTTTTTGGTTTCTATATGTTAGATGTTGCCAAATGAAAAACCGATCACTCTCGCTGGACAAGAACTTTTCATAGGAGTTTTCAGTAATAAATCGAAAGCTTAAATCTGTGGCTAGTGCCATAAAAGGCCATCTTTTAAAGAAGTCTTTTTATAGTGCTGTATCGTCCAGAGTATAATCATGTTCCACACGCACCACGTGTTTTTTTTATCTCGCTTATATTTCGCTGAACAAAACTCTTTCGTTAGAGTGCTGGTTTTAGTCTTTCGTTAATCTTTCGATAGCACAGGTCTTGAGGAACTCGAAGATATGTTTGTTTTGGCAAAGCTTATCTGATAACGCTGTAGCAGAAAGAAAACTTTTGTGTATCACACTCGCGTATTTCTCGCCGGCCAGAACTCCTTCTTCAGACTATTACTAATCGTTTGATAGCGTAAGATTCAGTGATTCAAAGGTCCAATATTCATTCGTCGCTGTCTAACACATAAGAAAGAGTTTTCTTAACCGACTTCTGCAGACCCAAACTGGGTGTCTAATTGGTAAGTGCTGCAAACATCAGCATGGGAAAGGCCCCAACCTCCTCTCCATCGGGGAGAAGGTTGCTGGTTCGATCCCTTTCCACAACACTTCACAGTAGTTTTTTTTAGTGTTATCTTTTTTTTACCACAACATGCTCGAATCAATGGCATGCCAAATCACGCCATTTGTTATGTTGTATGTAAATGTATGACGTTGTTTTAAATTGCAGATTTGAATAAGTGGTGATAACTAAGTCAACTTCATTGATCGCGTGTGTGACGGTATGACTAGATGAGATATGGTGCGAGTTGATGTGCCAGTAGTTCAAGCGCACTATAGTGAAAACAAAGAGATAACAACAAGAAAATTACAGTGTTGTGTCGTGGTAAGGGATCGAAGCAGCAACTTTTTCCCGATGGACGGGTGCAGAGTGACGGAGAGGAGTGAAACAGCAGTGATTGCCGCGCTGAGGTTAGAGTCGGAGAAGGGAGTTGGAGCCGTTCTCACGCTGGGGTGGGAACCCTTGCCAACTAGACACTCCCACTTTGGGTCCGCGGAAGTCGACCGGTTAAACGTTCCAAAGGTCTGTTATGACACCTCGAGTGCTAGACGTACGTTTCGGCTTTCTCGCAAGCCTCATCAGTAGCACATGCTAGTCGGCTTCTCGTTCGTTGCTGTGGATAATCGAAGCCGTATAGGTTACGCTCTGCGTAAAGAGCGGTTATCTGACTTGGCGCTTTTTCAGAGTGGTGGATGTCGATTGCTCAATGGGAAAGTTTACCGACCGACAATAAAGAGCGACGTTTGATCTATATAAATGGATTACTTGTTGGAAGTGAATTATACTATGATGTGATCACCACCATAATGACGAATGGGGTACACGTATCATATACACAACAGTGAACTGATGAGATGATGGATCCTAGACACTATTATCTTCATTAATTCACATCAAATGTTACCACATTGGGAAGAAAATCGATGAAAATGTCGAACCGGTCTGAATTTATGACGCTGTGGTACTGGGACGTAGACATTCGAGTTGCGTCGTTAGAGAGATTGTTACTCTGTAAGATCGCCGAGGAATTGGAAGAAAAATATACTGTTGTGCATTACAACCACTCGCCCAGGGCTCCCCGATTGATCGCATAACGAAACAATATTAGTAACTAATGCTAATCATTTGATCGCTACTATTGAACGTAGTTTAGTACACAACGTGTGTCGCTTTGAATACATTATGCGGAAAAAAATTCTTCGTTCAAAAATTTCATTCAGAAAGTGAGAGGCACGTGAAGCACACACTAAAAATAGCCTAAATGGTGTCTTTTCATTCAAATTTTATCGTCTACTGATGATAAAAATCCTAAAGTGACTAAGAAATTCTGAATTATAGTCCAATTAAAACATTGTAAAGATTACGCGCTCCATCTGCAGGATCGACAGTGTCGACTGCCGCGCGAGCGACCAGCGCAACATCGCCTGCTATCAACGGCGGTCCCCAAAGGGTACGAAAGAGTTGTTTGGAGGTTGTCCTTGCTTTTCTGATATTATCAACTTTCTCCTCTCGTTTTTCTTCACTGACACTCATTCGGATCCGTCCTCTCGCCTACTCCCAAATAAAACGAAATTGACGAGTTGTTCCTATCTCAAAATCGTATTTTCTCCCCAAAAAATCCGCAGATTTACATTCTGATCTTTTTCTCTAATTTGACAACATGTGCACTTTATTGCCTGTCTAGATGTTTCTGTCATCCACCATCTACAGGCACATCGACAAATGCTTCAAATGTTGGATAAGAAACAACGCTGTGCTGTATTAGTGACCCTCTGTTGTTAAGTATGTGTTCTCCACACTTAGTCTTATCACTCGCTGTTGTATTGAGTGAAGTGAATGAACTTCGTTTATCAGTAAACTTCTAGAACTCTTTAGCAGAGCGGGGTGTCTATGGTGTAGTGGCGTCACGCGCGCCCTGTGTAGATGATACGTGGGTTCAACTCCCTCCTGATGTCGAATGTTTTGCATATAGATCAACATTCTTAAATGTGTTTATTGGTGTTTGATTCGAAGAGTCTTGAGGTTTTCGGTTTTGTGTCGATGATTTTCTCTATTTTTTCTTCAGATAGCGCCTAATGACTCCTATGGAAGGCGAAATTAACTGTGAGGCACACGAAACATAAGTGAGTGTCCTCATAGACTTCTAGCCATCGGCAATGATGTTTTTGCTTTACTGAGCTCATTAAGTATGCCCGACTGATTGCATCCCATGGCATCAACGGCTAATGTTCAAGTCATCTCATTTACTGATCATAATCAATTCACTCTTCAAATAACATTATTACGGCTAATTCCTCACGAAAGTAAGTTGATCAAACCATTCAAACCTTGGCAGACGCATACCGTGAAGGACAAGACCGACAAAGATTCTTTTTTCGTGAACAAGGACAGTTGTAACGATTCGTTTTTTTTGTGAGCGAAGAGATTGGCGAGGATTCGCTTTTTGTGAAGGAAGAGACTGGCGAGGATTTGCTTTTTCGTGAAAGAGGATATTGACGAAAATTTGCTTTCCGTTATAGAGGATGCTGAAGAGGATTCGCTCACCGTAAAGGAAGAACCTAAGGAGGATTTGCTCATTGTGAAAGAAAAGGCTGACAAGGATTTAATCTAGTGAGTACAGACTGCAATCATCGTCATATTTCTTTCTGATTATAAGGGGAAAAATGAAAAACCGATCTCCCTCGTTAGAGAAGAACTTTTCACACGAGTATTGGTAAGCACGCGAATGCTGGAACTTCAATGCACAGCCTCACATTGCCGCTTTCAGAAAGAGCCTTTTGAGACGTTGCTACGGAAAAAGATTTCTTGCGTTGCAGGTGTACATATTTTTCGCGGGACAAAGCTCTTTCTTTGGACTATTAGTAATCATTCGATAGCGCTATCAAATTTGATTCTGGCGCTGCGCCTTTATATTGAAAAGACCGTTTCTCTGAAATGCAGCAGGTAAAATAGGTTGGATCCCAATCTACGACCAAGGTCGACTTTGGTAAATGCACGTGTGGCTGGATGAGGCAGCGGATAGACCTTGCACCGGTCACGTGGCTGCCTCATCCAACCACACGTGGATTGGCCAAAATCGACCTTGGTCGTAGATGGGGATTCAACCTATTGCTGGAACAAATTTCAATAACGAACGAATACTAATAGATCGACGAATGAGCTCTGTTCGGCGAGAAATATGCGTGTCTGAGACATAGCTTTGTATGGATTTTACAGCGTTATGAAAGGTCGTTTTGAAAAAAGGTTAAGGTGGGGCTTTAGCCTTAAGTGCCAGCCTTCGAATGATTACTAACATTCCTATGAAAAGTTGCTCTCCAGCGAATGAGGTCGGTTTTACATCTGCCCTATAATAATCATGAACAGCCTTCAAAGGTTTTCCACGCTGTTTTCGTCTCGTTCTCTAAGATTGTCATTGCCACCTCAAAGTCATCACCGTTATGCCTTTGTATCCTAGGTGTACTTCGAGTTGTAAAATGGAGAAACATAATACAAGTACAATGCACCTAGTTTCTTATAAAATTTATGCTGATGAGGCACATCGGCGAAACGCGTAGGCCAGTTTGTGGTCGGTGTAAAAGAACTCGTAGACAGAAAAAGCGATAGTCAAACAAGTACTCCTCTAGCAATCTTGAGGCACGAGTCAAAAATGCACGCTCTGAAAGTCATTTAGGCCTTAGGGATGACTTCAAAAAATTAGACTTGTGCAGAACGGGGCCACATTTTTATAGCGCAAGTGATGTAACACCTTATCTTGACTTATTTTTAATATGAGTAGAATACATTAATCATTTTGTGTAGCAAGTCACCTTTGACCTTTCCTCACCAGAACGTCAGCCATCGTTTTTGAAGATGTACAATAGCCTGGCGGTAGTTCTGATGTGATAGTTTGCGTGATTGGTTCGTTCTTTGCCCATATCAGAGATATGAACTAGTTTTTCCAGACTATTAAAAGCTTCAGCATAGATTGAATATCAGTTCTTCTGCCAGGGCTACGAAAGTCTCAACTGTTTGGACTGCAATCAGCTTGACCTTTCCAGGCTCTGAAATCAAGACGAAAGCGCCGATAGTCAGTCATTGTATCATTATCGTGCTCTCTTACTATCGAATTCTAAGATTGCTATTATTAATAACCTTGGATCTATGACAAAAAACACTGAATGAGCTTCTCTTTGTTAAGTCTCGCGATCAACTGGAGTCATGTGTTAGCTCCTTTCTTTCGAAACAATGTGGACCCGTCATGTGAATTCGAACTTTGACGTGGAAGGGGTAAGTTTTCCTTCACTCATTATTATTCGTTTTTTTAGTTCGTTATACTCTAGGTAAAAAGAACAAGGGTGTAGATAGAAACGACGAAAAACAAAACGGATTTCCAGGTAGGTCTAGTAAAAAAGGTATTGTTCTGCTGTGGCGGCGCCATTTGAGGCCTTCGGTAAAAAAGTATTTTTTGCTTTTGCAAAACGTTTTTGTGACTTATCGATAGCTTAAATCAAATGAATTTCGAAGGCAAGTATAATTTTTCAAATATCTTAATTTTGGCGCCGTACCATCCAAAGTAAGATTTTGTTTCTCATTCGTAGATTTCTCACTGGGTAAAAGTTTTCTCTTAATGAACTTTTAGACATTAAATAGAGAAAATTTTTCCAATCATAAAATTTTACTGGGCTTTTGGAAAAGACTTCTTCGAGCTTTGTAACAGCTGAAAGAATACTGGGTTGCACCCTCAGTGAGCACTTCTAGTCGGCTAGGGTGTGTGCACAGCTGTAATACCAATCCACTGCATAAATCATATGTGGATTTCTTGATGAAAACCAGAGATCTCTCCGACGCCACAGAATTTTTTCTACATGTCCATGTGGTTTTTCAGAAAAAAGATTGTTGAAAATAATTTAACGTGTTTCAAAGATAGACAAACTCATGCTAAAATATAGATCACTTTTCAGGAGGCCAGAAAAATTTGATCGCATCCAAGAGCGATTTTAAAAAATTGTTACATAAATCGACAATGGAGATTACAACTGGGACATTGGCGAAAAATAAACGGAAGGTTGCAATAATCACATTTTTTTCACCCGCGATCATTTTGCGGTACATGAAATCAGCCAAGTAAGGCGCGTTGAAACGCCTTAAGTGTGAAACATACTTTTAGTTTGGCTGTTACAACGAAATGAAAGGTTTCCTTTAGAACAAGTATATTGCTAGAATTGTCTAGATTTGAGCTATTGATTAAGCTAAAAAGCAACATGAAAAAAAATGTTTCTGAAGAGGTGTGGGAAACAACGATATTTCAGTTGTGTGAAACCCACTCTTCTTTTGCGGACATAGCTCTAAGAAGTTTTTTCTAAAGAGCAAGCACATTTTCTCAATCAGAGAGATTTGCTCTATCTAAAAAAATGTTCATGGCGTCGACTGTTTTTAAAATCTCACAATAAACATTCAAAATAATTTTAAAAAAGGAGTGTTAAAAGCTTAGGCGAGGTTGGTGCGCTAGGGCCATTCACGCGTGTTTCGGATGTCTCGCCCTCCTCGTCAGTGATCCAGGCCCCACATTAAGCCCTGCATTGTAGCAAGGAGGGAGTTGTCTTTTTTTTTAAATTATTTTGAATGGTTAAAATATTGTCATAGAAAAAACTTTTATTAGGCGAGAAATCCTCAAATGCGAAACAAAATCTCATTCCTCTTGGTACGGCGTTAAAAACAGTCAATATGAGAAATAGAAATACTTTTGAATTCTCTTGATTTAAGCTATCACATAACCATACATTCGTCAGAAACAACAAAGAGTACGCTTTTACCGGATGCCTCAGGTGGCGCAGCCATAATAGAACAGCACCGTAAAAAAAGAGACTTCAACTTAATCCTGACGTTTTGAACTCTTTCAGTAAGCGTGGTTTCTTTCCAAGTGTTCCTTATTCTTGGTGTGTGTGGCAAAAAAATTGGTTACACCACTTTTAATCCGTATCGGAATTATTGGCGGAGGAAAAAGAGTTTGTTGGAGTACATCAAATAAGATTGGTTGATTTCAACTACAACTTTGTACATTTGTGGGTTATGGCGAGGTCAACTCGTAATTTCTGTTCAGTTTCTGCACTCGCAGTGGTAGTGCATGTGTATATTAATAAAGCTGTTTTCGCTAAGAATCAGTCCCATATGAAACGACGTTAAGTTTCTTAGATTTTTTTAACTTTAGTGATGTTTATTTGGGCATGAAGAGACCAAGAGTGCTTTTATGCTTTTTTGGACACGACGAAATGATACGCCTCACCAAAGTCAGGAAAACACGTTGTTGATTCCGCGAAGAAAGGTTATAAAGCGTAAGAAGCTTGACATTGAGCAGTCCTCGAAAATCCCCAATGCATTCAACTTTATCAAGACTGTCTTGGAGGTGATTAAATAGCCACAAGTTTCCTTATCCTTCCAGAATATGGTTTTTTTTTACGATAAAATGATGAGAGGCTTAGCTAGCCAGGGTAGTTGTGCAGCACCTTCAGTCACTCCTTATATGTTTTTCTAAAGAGAGGGTGGAAAATAATGATGATAAGGTTATATTGATGTTTCTCAAAGTTCAGGTGTGAACAGTTGCCCAATTCGTATTCCATCAAATCGTTTCATTCGTTGAAGACTGGAGTAGAACAAGAGTTTCTAAATCCGTTCTGTTAAACTGAAACGAAGACGTGGGTCCAAGGTTTCTCAGTCATAACGGAATGCTCTTACATTCTGGTCGTGATTTCTGCCAAAAAGATTGTGTGCATGCAGTTGTCATCATTATAGAGAAGCTGCTCTAAGTTGCTAGGAATGTAGCCGTCATCGTCATCATCACCATCACTGCTTAAAAGAAGTCATCTGCTTTGCTGTGGCGGTTAGATGATGTGGATGGATGTTGAGCTGCACTGGAAGATTTACCTAGAAATTAGAGTTTGCTTTACTAAGCAGTTATGAATTTAGCTGGAGAACTAGCGGTGAGCAAGAAGGCTTAGTCGTCACCTCTTTTGTAGAAATGACAGAAGGATCAATTATGTCTGATCAGTATGAGTGAATAAGATTATTTTCCAGGTCTTAGGAATTTTTCACGCTGATGATTTGCGCTTCGAGAAGTTTTCTGCAAGGCCAAGTGTTACTTACTTACTTACTTGGATGCTTAAACGGACTGTCTTCACGAATTGTATGGACCCCAGCACATTTTCAGTTCGTCTCTTCTAGCGAGATTGTCTTTAATAGTGGTGATTTAATTCGAGCATGGCGGCTGGCGCAAGTTTCATACCGTGATGTGCAGGATATCGGCAGGTGCGATTAGAGCTGATGCCAATGCAGATGTAAATACATTGATTAATCTTTCTTATGAGCACGTCCGCCCAGCGTATAGGTATGTGATCATCCTCGAAGACGGGTGTCTCATCGTAGAGTCCACTCTACAATTCGTTTCGTCCATCTGTCGTTTGATCTTCTTGCTATATGTCCGGCCCGCCTATGTTCACTATGCATGTTCTTCTGGAGTCTCGAAGACGTGATAATTTTCGGAGAATTGAGCTGTGGAAGCCGAATAGGTGTTGTGGGTGTCAACTGATTTTCAGAAGACATCGTTTCAGGCGCTCTGTAAGTCGTTCGCGCAGGTCTTGACGAGTCGAAGTATCAACCCACGTTTCAGCTGCATAGAAGAGCGCCTCGAGAACAGTTGAATCTAAGAAGTGAACACGGAGTTCTGGTAGGTTGGTCGGTACTTCTTTGAGAGGCTAGTATGCGACTCAAGCTGCTCTCCTTCTTCTGTCAAGTTCCTCTTTCATGTTCTCCATATTCATTGACCGACCACAGCACACATACGAGGAGGTCTCCATAATTGATGAACCATTCAATTCGATATGTTCATCATTGCACCAGAGCTTTTTCATGAAATGAGTCTTCATGCGATTTATGCGTAGTCCAATCTTTTTCGCTTCGTTGAATATCTAGAGCATTCTCTCTACTTCACAACTAGTTTTTGAGAAAATGACGATGTCATCCACGAAGCGAATGTTTGACAGGAATTTCCCATCGGTACGTATGCACTTCTCGTCCCATTCAAGCGACGAGCCAAGTATAACAGTGAGTTCAAACCATCTCTATCCAGTTCCCACTCTTAATTTTGACACCATGGAGCGTTATCGAGAAGACTTCCCTCGTTTGGCCCAGGAGATTCTTCTCTGTTCTTGTTCCACCGTATAATGCATGATTTATTAGGTTAGTGCAAAAGTAGTGGCAGTTTATGCATTGTTGAAATTTTCTGTTTGATATTACAATATAATGCTAAGTAAATGTGGATATGTTACATATCATTTAATGCACATTTCTTGCTCTATGTTTTGAATAACCACGCTTTACATGCCGTTCATTCTATATCTATTTAAGATCACGGGAAGGAAGCCAGGCAAAAAGCAAATCCGAGGAATTTATTTACAACGAGTTTCTAAATGGGCCACACCTCATCAGCAACATCTCGCAAAACCAGCAGATTTCTTGGCCCAAAAATTACTGGCAAACGTACAATACAGTATTGGTTCAATAAGTTTCGTAACGGAGACTGGTCGACTAAAGGAAGTTGAGAATGACCAAGTGAGAGCAATCATCGAAGGTGTTTCTCGTAATATGCAATGAGTAGTGATTCCCATTTTGATCAGTAGCGACGTGCTTAAGCCGAGTGACATTCATTTGAAAATTCACACAGACCGAAATCGCCACTATTTTTGCAGCAACCTAGTAGTAGTGCTGATGTTTTCAGCTGCCTACGAAATGCATGAAGTGTGACAAGCAATTCAAGTCGACTTCTCGACTCTGGGAACACATTTCCACAGTACATTTGTGGGTAATCTTTGCAATAGTTCTGTAACTAGTAACAGATATAATCAAGATTTCCCATGTTTTTTGCTGCTTTTTTTCCCAGTATTATGATGTTTCAATAGACCTATGAGAATTAAGGGGTGGGCGAAAGTCCGACCTCAAGCGGGAGTTAAACCCGCGTTTCACCCTACCGGAGGCGCGTGCTACCACTACACTACCGGGGCATCGTTTTCGAAAAAGTGGTAAGAGCATAAGAAATTCTGGGTATAATATATCACAATGGTTGCCAGCTCAAATGGGTTTTTAAAAGCGAAATGTGCTTAGACGATCAAACCTGTTAGTGGTTGGTGACTGATAACTATGATATAGATATTGAAGAATGAGTGATAATGAAACGGTTCCTTTGTGATGTAGTGGTAGCACGCGTCCCTGGGATGAATGGAACGCGGGTTTAACTCCTGCCTGAGGTCGAATTTTTTGCTTGTCACTCAAAATCTTTTAGATTATTAGTAGTGCGAAGATTTGTAATTCGATGTTGTTTCAAAAAAGAAGCCTACTGTATTTGTGGAGAATGCGGTCAAAAGTTCTGCAGTTGAAGTGGTGAGTATTCAATACTATGCTATCCGTCAACGTTTTGTTGAGGGTTAGTTTCGTAATTACTTGCAGTTCATTTGGTGAAAGGAAGGCACTTGTTTTTATTACGAAGAGTCAATCTGTGTTGCATTTTACTCATACTCATTCACCAGCAGAGTAGTTTTCGGGCAAAAGCAAATGTTAGTGGTAGCCATCTCTTTCCAACGTTTTTTGAGAAATGAATATTCCTCGAATTTTGAGCTATTCGCGCGCTTTTTTAATGCTTTGATAATTGATTGATAAACCAAAGTACTTGCAAAGTAACAAAGCGAAAAAGTAGGAGATTAGGCAGTGGTGGCCAAAGAACTCTTCTGTAACGAGTTTATATCAGACTATCTGAAAAAGAATAGAGATTAACCTATGTGTATCTGTATATAGTGTATCTGGCTTTGCGGGCATAAGCTAGCGCTGTGAAATTCGTTGCTCTTGCTACTCAATCGGTCCTCTATTCGTGTGCCTCAAACATCTATTACTATCATCCGCTTCCACTGTCATCACATGCTGGTGTAGTGATTTACAGCGTACATATCTTCCAAGAAGATGATAATGACTCGTCCTTTAGATTGTCCTCGAAAAATGACAATTATTCTCACTCATCTTCAATTACGCATAAACTGGTAGACGCTGCAAAAGTTATCCGTAATTTTTAGAAAAGGCTTTAAGTGCCTAGGACTGTCTGAATAGTGAAGAAGTCACCTAGTGTATGAGTTAATCGCTATATTTCTAATAAGTCTGATATGTAGAGATAATCTCACTTTCGCCGTTATATGTATCGATAATCTTCCTCGCTAATGTTGATACTTCGTAAGAAGTCATTCCTAATCTAGATTGGTCGGCGAGCATATTCAATTCAAACTCACCTATGTGACGATAATTTCTCACCCAGTTAAAGCATACCAAAACTTTGATTGCTTGTTTTTCTGCAGAATGGTTTGCTTTGGTGCACAGGAGTAAAAAAGGGAAATTTTTTGTTAGACGGCGACAACGAATATTCGACTTCAAACTGCTGGCAAATAATAATTCATAGGAGTTGTAACACTGTTCGAAAGCTTAATTCTCTGTCTGGAGCCGTACGTGGCCGGTTTTCTTAAAAACACCCCCTTATGACACTGTAAAATCCAAGATAAAATTATGTTTCACATCCTATGTGCGCCTTCACTTTCATAACGCGTATTATACACTGGAAACACACGAAGAGCTTATGAACTTTGAGAGGAAAATTTTGTAGTATCTGAGTCAGTTCCTTATTTGAGATTTCTCTCAAAACAGAAAAAAATACTCAGTTTAAAATAACCAAATGGCAGCCCCCAGAGAGCTCATGTGGGCGCAGAGGCTAGAGGTGCTCTGCTTCGCACAGGAGGTTAATGGTTCAATCTCGCGCTCATGGATTACCAAGATATCCACCCCTCCGGGGCGGTTCGCAGCAGACTGATCTCGGATTCGTCTGGGAGGATAAGCAACAATGACTCGGTTTAGCGGAAGGGCCACTGCGAGTCATTTTAAAGTCCAGATAAGCACTCAATCACTTTAAACGAAAAAAAAATTGAAGACGAATGCATGGTCGCCATCTTTGGGAGACTGATCAAAGCCGAGAGCTTTATCCTTTTTATTCCACATGTCTAACCCTTTAGACCATCGACCGTTCGCTCCGCTCCCAACACCTTGGTCCAGCTGGTGAAACAAGCCCGTCGAATATGTGAAACATTGACATTCTTTTTCCTGCTATTAACGCAGTGAAAAGGTCTTTACCAGCAAAATAAGGACAGCGTTGGATTTATTTTGACGTACGCAATCATATGATAGCTAATAGTTCAAAGGAAAAGCTCTGTCCAACAAGGTTAAAACGCATTAATCTTTTCCTTCTCCTACAGCGCTATCAAAAGAGCTTTTCTAAAAGGCAAAACACATTTGTGAGTTCTTCGAGACTTGTGCTATCAAAAGAGTAGTAGCTGTCTAAGAGAGTAGTTTTGTCTAGCAAATTAAGCAGTTCTTTTTTGTTCTCACATTTTCATCTGTCATCACTTAAATAAGAAATTAAGGAATCCGTAGTTCACCATAATATCATTTACATTTGTTTGTTAAGGCGATAGCTGCACACATTCGTTGTACTCACAGGAACATTAAATCGCATGTGTGTGGTGAGACCTGTGGAATGGTATTTTTCAAATTCAAAGAAACTGAGGGATGCACAAACTGACTCACCCACCTGTTGAGAGAGTGTATTAGTGAGTACTCACCATCCTCCACATCCTTTATCGATATTATTGAGGACTAATTTCTCAGAAAAAAAATTTGTCGATGTTGAAAGCCACATAAAAGTAGAATTCTTTGCCACTTGCAAATCAGGATTCCGACACACCCTAACTCCACGGAACTCAGAATTAGCTGCAACATTTATTTCGTAGTGTCAAGCAACACCGGGACATATACGTTATCCCGTGAATTCGATATTGTAGTTTTAATGGAGAAATTGACTAGAACCTTGAGAAAAAGAGTGTCATCTTTCCTGTTTGAAGGTGTTTATGTGGCAGCACGTTTCGTTATGAGGCAGGCTTGGAAACCCATCAACAATTGTGTCTCCTGAAGTAAAATGAATTACCTATGGGTGACAACACTGAACAATTGGAGACGTCACTCGAAATATTCAACGATTTTCATAGTTCATAAACTCTCTTTCTCCATTCATCTTTTGAAAAACAACGTTGTCATTAATCTTTGATGCTTATTCACTTCCGGTTTGAATATAATTTAACGCTCATCCATTTTAAGAAAAGAGCTTGCTTTGAATGAAGTTTTGTAGTAGAATGATGCATACTGGCTCTTTTTGGATTTTGAATAGCTTTTATGATCTTCGGATCAAATACTGTGTTGACTCGTATAACCTTGTTCTAAAAATCAAAAAAAGCTGCAGATTTTCTTAACCATCCAGTTTCGTTAGAAAATGTATTATTTTTGATGTTCATATTTTGTATGTCTTTTGTTTTTACATCACTGTGGGTATTATCGTTGACATTTTATTTTGTTTATTTTCCTTCGATTACTTAATTTTCTTTGAAGGAACCTAGATTGCAGGTTATCCGTTCCATTTACATTTCATTGATAACTCAGTGTTCGGAAGTGCATCACAGTTTTCCATCATGTCATGTTTGGTTATCTGTGCTGGGACAATCTCTGTTTTCGAGCCTGCATAGTCCTTAGTTGTCGAACACAATATGTTCGATTTTTTCATATTGCTTTGTCATTTATAGAAACTTTCATGAAATGTTTCTGAACTCAACATACCAATAATGTGAACTGCTGAAAAATGGACTTTACTGAATTAACGTAGTACTCCATATCCTCCACTCAGTGCGGAATATTTTTCTCAAGAAGATCACAGCAGGGAAAGAAATGGTGATTATGAACTATTTCTGATCAAATACAACGAGAGATAATGGGATGGCTCACAGACCGCCAACAAAACACATAGTTCAGTCCATACATATGACGTTATGTTGAGATTTGATTATACTGTCACGGCGTTATTACGGACGTGAACGTGTGGTGTACAGGGATGGTATGCCCATTGAAATGCAAGATGTAGATGATGCGTAGGTAACATTCCATTAGGCCTAGAGTGGATCACAGGCTTGGGAAAAAGCCGGTTAGAATTCAAGAACTACTCTGACGTCATAACGATGTGCTGGTGCGGCGAAAATACTATATTGAGTCGTTCACTATGATGGGATTTACATACCATGGCATCCGATCGCTAACAAATTACCGTCTTACTGCTGACGATCACGGCCAGAGTAAAACAAGTGATTTTTGTGATTTCACGACCCGTAAATGGGCAATACGCCAAACCTTCAGTGGCAGATTGAGGACACAATTGGAAAATGTTATTAATTTGTATTAAACGAAGTAATCCTAGTAACACGTATACCAATCTCAGCACTATGTTCAGAAATACAATATACCCTCTTGTCCTGGTTTAGTATGTCCAGGTCCCCAAGATCCTTTTTATGGCAAAAAGTCCCGTGGGATCAGGAGGCTGGCGCTATAGCAGCGTAATTCTAGATGTGGTCATTGTAAGCTTGCGAAGCATCTTTGTATGCAGACGGGGGAAACACTAATTGTGTAGATTTCATATGACTCCTTTTTCAGAATTGTTCGCAAGTCTTTGGTGCGCACTCTTTCTTCTGTGACAAACGCGATCTCGCACTAAGTTGCTCAGAAGACTATTTTTTCTTCAACTGGTTTGGAAGCCTTCCGTGTGTCTTCTTTTTTGCATTAACACGCAGTGTTCTATTGACTGAACCCTTCTGTTTAAATTGATAATTCGAGGAAGGGTTGGACATTGTGCTGGGGAGGGCTGATCATTGAATGTTTAGATGCTCAAATCTCATACTATACTGCTTACATGTTGTACGATTGCTCACCAACACTAACGAGATAGCAATTCGGGTATGAAAATCTGCTGGAAGGACTTATCATTCCATCTGATATTTTAAACGGAAGAGCTTGACTACTGAAGGTATTTAGGTAAAAGTGATGAGCGTTTTTCTCTGTTGCCTTTCAACCTGATCTAAGCATCAGAGGTATGCTCCCCCTTGTGACAAAGGTTTCGGCAAACCCTGCAAATATTATCCAGCGTTTGTACCATAGTCGTAGGTCTTTCACAGCGTCAATGACTCACATTTCTTGAAGTCAACTCTTCTCCCATGAACTTCGTAGACTGAATTATCTCAAATGCCTGCACTTCAGCGCCAAGTAACAAAGCGATATATGCACGATTCCAAGTTTATTTCATAGCCATTGCAGTGCCATGATACGTATACGAGAATGCTGAGTCGTTGCAAAACCTCCAACCTCAGTGGAGTATTGAAACTCCTCCTTCCAATAGTGAGAAGCTCGCTAACCCCTACGCCCATCAAAGCCACCCCTCAGCGACAAGACATATGGTTACTGTAGCTCATCTGTTTCTCTAGTGTAAAAGTTCGTTACGACAGAGGACACATTACAGAATAATTCAAAATACTTTCATTTCTGCCGCATTCGTCGATCTGCGCATCGTTCCGTTTGTTTGGCGATCGAAAGGTTGCAACGATTTCATTGTCATGCTTGTCACTTGGCTTCCGATCTTATCGACGTATTGATTATTTTTATTGATTTGTTCTGATCACAAGAAATTAACATTGAAGGAGGTTGCAGCTAAGCCAGTCGATTGCACTCAGTGATTCCTCGTGTTCCACTATCTCTACGTATCTATCTCTATGTACACAATCGCCTTACGGAGACGGTCATATAGCTGTTTACAATCTTTTCTCTCGTTCCAAACTAGAATCCTTTTTTGAATCGCTTTTAGCGGTGATGTGATGTAACACATATGCAACCAATATTGTTCAGTGATATGCAAACCTTCAGACGTAGGAAGAGATTCGAACTCGCACCTCACCCTTTCGGGGGAAGCGTGCTAACCATTGCAACGGCGCTCGATCTGCTACAAGTCTCTCTGTGCTGTGGTTAACCGCGTTTGAGGAAAGGCTGAGATACGGTTTCAAATCCCGTTCGAACGTTTTGCATATCACTCAACAATGTTGAATAGATATATTCCTACTGTTCAGGTAGTTTAATTCGAGTGTTTTATTGAGACAACGCTTATACTTCAGTATATCTTGCAGTTATTATTTGAGCCAACATGGTCTGTTTGTTATGGGCTCGTGTACAGCCCGATACACGTATTTCAGCCTTGAGCAGCCTCGTCATTCGAGCAGAGACACTTAGGAATTTCCAGAATTACAGGGGGATGTAGAAGTCCCCAGAGGATTGGGCTAAAGGCGAAGGGCTTTCCCTACTGACGAGGTTGTCGAGACCGAAACACGTGCATCGGGCTGTACACGAGCCCATATCAGACCACATGACATGTTGGCTCAAATAATATTGTGAGATATTCTATTTGTTTTTAATCAATTCATTGCGGGCTTTGAATCAGGATGATTTGTGATTTTATTTCTTGTTTGTTCTTGTAAATCGCTTTACTTTGTTAAGTTTTAGGACCAGCTTCACACTACGACAGCTCGTTTCCCTGAAAACGATTTGCCTCTTCAAGTCAATTTGAGCTGTGACGAAGAAAGTGTGAGTTATTAACATCAGGTACGTGTTTGGCTTCGAGCAAACGACCGCATTTGTACTGCTCGACATCTCTAAGCCGGCATCACACACCTTCCTAGGCAAATATACAAATGAATAAGTATTTTTTCTCACGTATACGTTTCTCAGGGATCACTCGGACTTTAACGCTCAAATCCAATAACAAACATGACGCCGACCACGAAAATCCGTTCGGTTCAGGCAAATTTTGACCACATAAGCGTGAGATATAAGGAATGGTGTTAATTAGCTGGAACAAGCTGAAGGCGCTCAGCCTAACGCATCCCTTGGAGAAAGGGAATTAAATAAGCCACAATGAGGCAGTTAACAAGATTATTTTTTAATGTCGGCTTTAAAATCAAACACTGAAATTAATAAGTTGTGTAAAAGTTTATGCCCTAATGGTTTTTTGATGTGAATCATGCAATTAAATTGCGGGGCACCGTAGCCGAGTGGGATGCTCGTCGCGGCGCGTGTAGATGTGAGCTCCATCTCCCTCCCCTCTCCGGCAGTCAACAGCAACACATAGAATGCCACAGCATGGCTATCCTCAAGATCGCAAGGGGACTCGCTCAGCCAGTACTCTACGCCGCTCAAGAATAAGTCTAAAAGCGAATTGAATGCTAGAAGTACTGGGATCCGCAAAGTGAAAATAACACTATTATGACGGATCAAATAAGTGCTAAGATAAAAAATGACACTGCATGATTTTGGTATCGTTCAATGCACATTTTCTTACAGACGTTTTGGTATACAACTCGCCTATACTTTTCCTCAGATGGAGGTGTCGCGGGAACACATTCGCTTGCTACTCATGCACGATTGTCGCATAGGGGACAATACTAGTGAAGCGGCGCGCAAGATTAATGGAGCTTGCGGCGATGATACGGTTACAGAAAAAAACGGCTAGAAAATGGTTTGAGGTGTTTAAAAGCCGGAAATAATAATCTGGAGGATCAGTCGTACTCGAGCCGTCCACAGGAAGCTTCATTAGTCTTGCGCGCCGCTTCATTATTATTTTCCTCTACGCGTTATTCGTGCATGAGTGGTAAGAGAGTTTTTTTTTCCGAGGACAAATGCACCTTAGAGAAAATATAAGCAAATTTTATATCAAAAACGTCAACACGAAAATGTACAACTGTTCAGTATCAAAATTATGCAATTTCATTGCAAAAATCGTTTTAAAAATTTGAAGCCAAGCAAACTTTTTGCACAACCTACCAACTAAAGTGGAGTGGAACTTTTTCATAGCTATCAGCCACCATGCTTTAACAGGTTTGGTCGGGTAGACAATATTGCTCTATAAACCCAGTAGAGCTGGCAGCCACTGTAGTTATATAAATCCAAGAATTATTATGTTATTACTGGCATTTTCGCAGGTTGTGATGTTTCAAATATACAAAGAGAATTGAGTTGTAAGCAGAAATTAGGCCCAGACAGGAGTTGAACCTGCGTTTCAACCTATACCGGGGACGTAAACGGTGACCTCGGTGGTGTAGTGGTAGCACGCGCTCCCGGTATAAGTGAAAGGCAGATTCAATTCCTGCCTGGAGTCGAATTCGAGTTTCTCACGTCAATTCTCATTGGTACATTCGAAACGTCATAACACAGCAAAAAAGCACTTTAAACATAAGAGATCTTGGATTTATGTATAAATACCCTTTTGCTTTTACTCTTTTTCCTGAGTTGTCACTCAATTCAACTCTAAATATGAGACAACCTGTAGAACCATACGTGTGTGTAAATCGTGAAAATGCGTTCGTTTGTGGGAAGATAGATCGGATGATGCGCAGCGTAACGCACATCTCTGAGAAGCGATTCAGTGAGTGCGTCCCATGGTATGTTTTCTGTCAGTTTCTCAGAGAATTTATATGCAGTAAAAGATATCGAGATATGCCTTGCAATCATTTCTGAGCCACGCATGTCAGTGGTCTGTCAACAGGGCTGACTTATTAAGCCCTGTGCACGTCTTTAGATCTTGCAATCTCGTCAGTCGGACAGTTACCCTCCCTCGTCTTTTGTTAATCTCCTTTCTCGCCTTTTGCTAATCTCTGTGCTAATAAGTCAATCCTGTTTGACAGACCACTGACATGCGTGGCTCAAAAATGATTGCAAGGCATATTGAAATTTGAGCTGTGGTCTTAGGAAAAACTCAAAACGAAAGTTTTGAGATATCGAGATAGATAACAGTAGAATGCCGTTTTTCACATCGATCTCATACTTTTGATAAAGGGATGAGTCATACTCAAGGAAGGGAATCACATTTCATTTTCCTTGTTTTTAGCTGTGAATGTGGCAGCAAATTTCTTTAGACAAGGTACCTGAACAAGCACCGGCGCATAAGTCTTTTGTCACCTGTGGGTGATAACTTTGAACATTTGGACAAGGCGAAAGAATTTTTCGATGATTACGATAATAGTGAACTCTGGATCCATTCGTCTCCTGCAGAGAATGTTGTCCTACGTTCCGGTGATAATGGATTCTTCCCGTTTCAGAACACTGTCCTTACTGATAATAATTGATAAAAGAGCTTGAATAGATTCCATTCATTGATATCTCTGGTGATATTCCGATAAAATATTATGTTACTTAACGTAAGTTCGATCTGTAGGTTTCGAGAAATTTTGCAGAATTTCCATTCCTTCCGGTCTCCCAGGAAAATGTGTCACTGCGATTTTGATATTGTGACCTGAATTCTTTTCGGATAATGGGGACCAATAATGAAACGACCCCTTTTGCTGGTCAGGAACTTTTTATTGCAATTCTAGTCATCATTCAAAAGATCAAAATCTTTGGCTACTGCGCTACGTGACCGTTATCTGAGAAAGCTATTTTATAACGCTGTAGCAGAGAGAAAACATTTTTGTTTTTTGAGACACGTTTTCCTCGCAATACAGAGACCTTTTCTCAATCAAGTAACCATTCTATAGCGTGATTTCCGACAATTTCTACATTGCGCTTATTTTCTGAAAAGACTGTTTCACCGCAGTGTAGTATGGAAAATGAGATCGAGTTCCACATTCATGGCGCATCTGTTTGGTGGACCAGTGTGTGGGTGTGCTGGAGAGAAGGGAGCGGCTTGGGGAACGTTAAAGCATCGAAGATGTAGTAAAGAGGACAAAGAACATCCGAACCCGCGCCCACCTTTTCGACTCGACAATTATCCCTGCCCTGACGTATGCAGCAGAAACCTGGTCGCTACGTAAGCAGGATGAAAGATCACTTGTCGTTATCGAACGCCGCAGTCGAAAGGTCGATGCTAGGAGTATCCCGTATCTCGCAAATGAGAGAAAGGATCCGAAGTTCCGAGCTGGCGTCAACGATCGAAAATCAGAGACGCCGTTCTGCAAGCCAGGATATCGAAATAAGGTGGGCCGGACACGTGATGCGCTTCAACGGCAACCGATGGACGAGAGCCGTTACCGACTGGATTCCTCGGGACGTCAAGCGCTCTAAAGGAAGACCATTGACCCGTTGGTGCGATTTATTCACGAAAGCGATAGAAGAAAGATATGATGCTCAGCGAATCCCTAGAGCGAGGAGGACCAAGTGGGCTACTCTTGCACGCGATAGGGAAAATTTAAGAGTTGCTGGTAATCGCTCGAGTCCTCGACGTTTAACAGGGCGACAGGTGATAGGTGATACAGGTAATAAATTTTTTTAGTAAATGTGAGGAAAGGTGGAGAATTCAGTCTAATCTGATAAGATTTTCTTAAGCCTTTCAGAGGTCTGTTAAGGCACCTTGAGTGCTAGACCTGCGAACTGGCTTACCAGCAAGCCTCTTCGATAGCACATGCCAGTTCGCCACTCGCTCCCTACTATGGGTAATCGAAGCCGCATAGGTTACACTCTACTTAAGATGGTAAAATCATCCAACGTGGCGTTTTTTCAAAGTTATTGATTGTCGATTGTCGTTTGCTTGGAATGGCAAAGTTCATCAGCCGGCAGCTTAACGCGAGGCTTGATCCATACGAGTGGATTACTTGTTAGAAGGGTATATATTTTGTGATTAGATCACCACCAATATGAACAGATGGGATGGACATACCGTATGCACATTAGTGAACTGACTAAGACTATGGATTCCAGACACCTTCATCTCCATTGATTCATATCAGAAGCACCACATTGGAAAGAAACGATGAAAATGTCGAGTAGATCTGAATCTATGACGTTGTATTGCAGAGGAGTGCAAGTCGTCTCAGTGAAGAAATTTTTGCTTTACTTTCCGTTAAAAAAATTATTGCGCAATTTTTCATTGAAGAAAATATAGCGCTATTTTTCTTTGAATATATTGCTGCGCTACTTTCCATTAAAGAAATTGTTGCGCTACTTTGGAAACACGCCAGAGATTTGAAAGAAAATATACCCATGTATTTGAAGGCGGGCAGGATAGGACACCTTAGTCAGCGTACTTAGAAATGTTGTAGATAAGTGAAAGTTGAAGATCAGTCGCATTGAGAATACTGTCTTGGAACTTTCGGCATATCGACTTCAACTAAACTGATCAGTCATATACTTCTACACCATTATTGATCCGTCTTCACAGTGTTTCTTTTTTCACTGTGCGGATCCCAGTACTTCTAGCACTCAATGCGTTGAATTCGTTATTTCGACTTTTGATCTCAAACCTCGTAGAAGACTGCTGGCAAAGCACGATGTCTTGCGATCTCATGAAACCGTGGCTGGGGCGTTACATAGGCGTTTCGGTATTGACCGCCAGGGAGTATTGAATGGGGGGAGGAGCGTTAATGCCGCGTGATGTTAGACAACGTAAAAGTTGCGATAAATGCCACCGAAAGTTTGCAAACGTTGGACAATGTGCATGTCCCTCAAAAGAAAAAAGCTAGGAAAGTTTCCAAAAGTATATTTGCAGCAAGTACGTGGAATGCTTCTATACTTCTCACTGATGTAGTGTCTAAACGGATCAGATAACCCACTTAGGCATTGCATATTCTAGGTATAAATCTTGTATCTTGAATTGTAGGTTGTAGTGATTCCAAGTGGGTTGGTTCAGGATATGAAGACTATCGATTGCTATGGGATGTACGAAACGGTCAATGTATGTACAATGTACACATGTACAGTCGTGTAAGGATACACAAGCTGAGAAATGTTGGGTGGTGCTGGATTTTCAGAATTGATTGTTTTTGCTCGATGTTGTTGGTAAAAGTGGTCTGATTATTAAACAAATATTTCAGGTAAAACGTATATATCATCAGCATTATGTTACATATGGCTTGGAAACGCATTCTTTTGAAGAAAATCGGAAATGCGTTTTCTCTAGAAGCGTAGCTTTCCAGCTGGGCATTCTTTTCACTAGAACTAGGTTCGTAAGATTTCCTCTCAACACCAACCAACCTATATCTTTGGAGTGGATAAGGTTTTCATAGAATCAAAATCCTAGTATACCAATAAGTACGCTGTGAAAATTGTAAGAACGGCCAACTGCTGCGAAAGCAAAATGTAATCTTTTTTCATTGAAAACGCATGCAGAAGATGTCCTTTCTAGTAGTCACGTTTGCTATTAAGATCTTCATTTTTAAGCTATCAATGATCACTGTTAGTCAAATGTTTTACCTAGACAATCCCAAGGATTTACGAAACAGATCCTACAGAATGCGACTTTATGCAAAAAAAGCGTATTCAATGGCAGAGATCATGACAGTCATGCGTTATTCTTGTTGAAATATCATTTGTAAAAGCCCTCACAATAATAACCCATCTTTCTAGGAGAGGAATTTTCGAAGAATCAAAATCTTATTGCATAATAGCTAAATCCTGCTGCGAGTTTGAGAGGTGAATTCGATTTCAAACGTTTCTGTTATCAATAGAAGTACTAAGAAACTTCTTTCTACAAAACAAGTTAGTGAACCAGAATTTTCACATGGAAGAATCACAAAAAAATGGATACTTTTCATTAGACCAACAGTCAGAAACATGTGTCTTGCACTGTATAGGTGCCACAAAAGACCTCATGAAAGGCTCAAAATATGTTATCAGAATGCAGTGTTTCGAAAGAGAGGCTCGCAAACACTTGCAAACGAAAGTGTATGACAGTCCTATGTTTGCATATGTTTTCCTCGAAGTTACTTCAATCATTAGCTATTAGTGATGTGATCATTGATAACTGCTTTCCACATCTTGTGAAATAATATCCTTAAAAATCCTTTCCCAGATGGCTCTAGCGTCCGGACTACAACAGAATTTCAACCTGGTACGTTTTCATGATTTTAGACACGTCACACTTTTTGTTGAACTCACACATACTTTTGAAGCGAAAGCAGTCTCAAGAGTTTCCAGACGGAATCATTTTACGTTGATTCAGGTAGCGATCATATTCAATTGCTGACTTCTAGAACTTGGAGAACTCGTTTTAATACAACAACATGCTTTGAGCCTTTTATGAGGTGTGATATGGCACTTACTAGATAGCTGTTTCGTCTTTCCAGGCTCATCAATAGTACGGTGCCTTTCGGTTCAGCCAATCCAATTGCAAGGGGATATACCCCTTACCTATAACGTAATCGACCCGAGTTATTTGAATGACCGCATGTCGAGTGGCAAAATTCCTCGACATTGCAGTGACCACAGTCGAGCGATTATGGCTGCTAGAATGAATCATAGCTTCACTTTCGACTGTTTATATAGGCCTCGCTCAATAGAAAAAAAGATAATCTGATAGTATGACAACATGTTTTTAGTCTTCTATGAGATTTGGTATGGCATTACATATTTTCGTCACTCGTCGTCGAAACATATTTTCTACAGGTGCGCATTTTGTGTGCGAGGGATGAGCAGATAGGTAGTGAACCAGGATGTTTTTGTTGCTTGGTTTGCGATACCATTTTGTGTTGTAGGAGTTTTTGCAGAGGTTAACTTGAACGTTTGAAAATGGAAGCCAGTTTGCCTTAGGTTTCTCACGGGTGAACGTTATGTACTCTGACTGACTATTTAACAACTCAAAACATTTGTCCATCTCCTCCTGCATTGAGCAAACGACAGAACGATCATCTATATACCTACAGTAGAGTAAACGGCCGGAGATCGATTATTGGGGCCTCCACTTCAGACATAAAACGATAGCAAGGGTCGGAGCTAGTCGTTGTCCATTGCCAGCCCTCTGATCTGCGCAAAATAATTCTCAGAGCATCTAAAGAATGAGCAGCTCAGGCACTCTTCTAAGAAGAGCCATGACCTGCCGAATGGAAAAGCCATACATGTTCGTAGTTCTTTCGTGCTCCGTTAGAAGCTCGCATATGGCTTGC
Organism: Parelaphostrongylus tenuis; assembly: GCA_019055375.1. NCBI lineage: Eukaryota > Metazoa > Nematoda > Chromadorea > Rhabditida > Metastrongylidae > Parelaphostrongylus > Parelaphostrongylus tenuis. The sequence goes on along the minus strand of JAHQIW010002850.1, from coordinate 87,199 downwards.
ATTGCGGACTCATTCGAAACGTTTGTATAAAGAGCGGTTACGTCGAACGATTCCATTACGTACGCGTTGTTGGAAGACGCGTTACCACTAAAGTAAATTTAGGCCATTAAGCGCTGCATAAAAAGAGCAGGTTTAGATGATTCGATAGCAGTAGTCGAGACTACCACCAAAAACACTAAACGCCAATTAGTCCGCAACCGACTGTATGATCGCCTCTGCGGAACCAACGAGCTGCAGAGTTTGCCCAAACGGCAGAGACGGCGACTGCATGAGGTCGGGTACAATTTACCTAATCTCTTGTGAGGCATGCGGGATGAATATATTGGAGAAACGGGTAGACCACTCTGCATCCGCGTAAAGAGCACCTAGCTGGGAAACGTAACTCCACCCAAAAACCCACTAGGCACGCATAAGGGACAGAAGCATAAAGGAGCAGATTTTAACGTTAAATTCACGGTCCTTGCACAGGAATCAAATACATCTACGCGCAAAACTTTGGAAGCCTTCTGGATACATAGCAAAGGCCCAAAAATGAACCGCAAAGAGGAACGCCTCGTAATAACGCGTGACTCGCACCCACCTCAGGCTCATATTCCCGACCTGGATTCCAAAGTGGCAGGTCTTCAGTGATTATTGAAAGACCTAAAACATCTAAGCGGTGAGTGTTTTTAAAATGAAGTTTTTCCTATGCGACGCAAAAATTTATTCTTACGATTCTGCTTAGGTTATGAAGGCCTTTGATTTAATAGTTTGCGAATCAATTGACCTTTCCAGGCTCTGAAGATGGCGAACCTTGCCGAAACGTAAGCCACCACGACTGTTGTAATATTCATGCTGCATTATTAACTGTATTGTTATATGCTTCGCTGATATTCAATAAATAATATCAATAACACCTCGGAGCGGCTAAGCAGAAGAAGATACTCATTTATTCAAACTATGCCGAGGTTAATAGATAGTCGGTCCTGGGATTTATTGCAAAATGCGTATACTCCAAGAATTTCTTTCCTTCTTGTATTTCTTGAATTTAGGTCTCTATCCTTCTTCCTGAATATTATCGCAGAGCATCATGGAACTGGCATGAGGTCGAAGGATACTGGTTTTTTCATGACTTCTGATGCTTCCTTGGTAATAATTAATGTTGGGGTGGACAACGCTGGGGCATTCAGTTTGCTCATGAATTTGAATTTGCTCGGATTCATTGAGCGTGAAGACCTAGGAAATATAGCGAATGCTATCAAAGAAATGGTTAATGAAACAGGGACACTTTTTTTCACAATATTCCTCGCAGACAAATCGCTATTAAAATACGTTTCGAAATGTCTACTTTAACTAATCAAGTAGTATTTTTCTAACCAGACATTTTTTCTCTTTCTCTATTAGAAATACAGGATGAGAATAATGACTACATTCATGAAGCCGGTTTATATTTTAAGAAAGGTTTATGCATCTGAAACACTGGTTTAGGTCAACGCATTGCTCCTGAGTTCGCCGGCCGGCCTGCACTGTTTTTCAGAGTCATCTTCAAGCCGACTCGGTACAGCTAGTAATGCTGTACCTTTCAACTCCGTAATAGTAATACTGTTACTAATGTTACACTCAAAAGTTCCATAGTCATTTTGATGAACTATGTTATCTAGCCTGTCTTTGTTAAGATGGGAAAAGTGTAGATTACATTAGTTTAGTCAGCTAGCCTATCGTCGCCCCTAGCTTATTCAGAGCACAATTATTATAAAAAAAACAAGAATGAAAAGCGTAAATAATACAACAACGAACTTGGTTTCTCAACAACAGAGGCAGATTTCGAAATAATCATGATACATCAGGAGTTAGGACTTCATAGATATATAAAAGACTTTGATCCTCTCAGATATGACTCGTTTAAGGGATAGATCACGCCGTAGTTGACGATGGTGTGGCCGAAATACAAAAGGAAATATGTAGGGGCTCGAGCTATAGCTGCGCTTAATATTTGTTGAACATTAATCACATTTTAGGGGCACTATCCATCGGAATAATTAGACTTTCAGAAAATTAACAGAACATCCTTCAACACAGCAGTGACGCTTGACAAAGTCACAGCTCACAAATGCTTCTTATTGCGCTGTGTTTTGTGTAGTTTATTGCATATATCAAAGACTTATCTTTCTAGCCAATGTGAGGTTGGTAAGTGCAGTTTTCCCGATACTAAAGATAGGAGTACAGGCCTACATACACGTGCGTCCAGGCTGTAACAAGGGGTGTCGTCGAAACGTTCGCCAATGTACTACCATCACTACATTAGGGCAACCACAATTACTAACATCGTGCCAGCTGAAAAGGTGAGTCTTTAGTATTCACATGTATTGACCTTGATGCCGAGGTAAAGAAGGTCAATTTTTGAATCTATTGTGTTGGAAGGAATATTCGGGGGCACTTGTAAAAAATTGAAAACTTATACATGAATATCAAACAAAAATAGTAATAACTCTTCTTGAAAATAAACGTCGTTGTCTTCTACGACTTCCTGCCATTGGTCTGCCAAGTTTCGGATGTGATCGAAGTACCATTTCCCCGACTTCGAATCAAAGATTTCGACATGGTTCCTCTACTAAATGAGGCCTGTCTCTGAGGTCAAGATCCCGGGTATTGAAGAGTTTAAACCACGGTCCAGCAACAGATTCGCTTGACCTATTGTGCCTTCCCTTTCAACTTCGTTGATTTCATCGACTGCAGCTCACTAAGGAAAACTCTTGCCTAAAGTAATGACGCAATAAAATACGAAGTTCGATTGCGTCGTTGGACATGGCGGTGGCTGGTAACGAAAGTGAAAAAAAGACGAGTAACATCAATGTCTTCAGTGAGAAAATCTCACATGAAAAACTGTAATATTCCCATGATAGATCTCTTCATTAGTATTTGAGCCAACATGTCATGCGTCTGACAAATGGGCTCTTCTATAGCCCGATGCACGTGTGCTTCGACCTTACAGTCTCGTCAGTCGGGCAGAACCCGTCGCCTTCTAATCTTTTTTGATCAATTCTCCGTGAGTACTAGAGTGACCACACTAAGAGGTATTGAAGGCGAAAGTTTCACACTGCAAATTAAGTGAAAATGTTGCCAAACTTACAGTGTTGTACACTCGATTGCCCTTTGGCTGGTACTCTTATCATATTAAACCTTCATTTCTGGTGCTTCATTAAGACCACGCTCAAATTTCAATACATCTCTTCATTATTTTGAGCCAACATGTCATGTGGAGTGGCATATGGGCTCTTGTGCAACCCGATTACCGTGATATATATATATATATTTATATTTATATATGTATGTATATAGATACATGTATGTATACACTTATATACATATATATATATATATATATATATCAAAGATATCTTGTGCTTATTAAAGTGCTCCAGAACCATCTTTCCAACCTACTACTGTACAGTTGTGACGTCTGATGGTGAATGGTGATATTGAGCAAGTTGTGCTTCAAAATATGAGCTCTTCAGATGCAGTGTCCTCATGGAGTTTTGCAGGCATCATATTCATGTTTTACAGTGGAATCTGCATGAGCATCTGCTTTTACTAAAGCGTCGGAACGAATGGTGACGCCTATATTTTATGGAGGAAGCCATCAGACAATGGTATGTTATTTGTTGCGATGTAAAGAAAGTCGTAGCTTCACCTTTATCAGGGTGAGGAAAATGACGGTTGATTCTGAGTGTGTTTCTAAAGGTCGTTTCGTTGTGAGTACTCTTTACTAAGATCATTACTATCCACCGCTTCAAAGTATATCTTTTCCTCAACGTTTGATGACTTTTCAAATTGTTCAGTTGGGCCATTCTTAGCTGATTGAGATGATACCTTTGTGTGTGAAAAGCTCCATCATTTTGCTTTCTGAGTTCGACCTTATACTTCAAGGAATACTGGCAACTCAAAACATTATGAAGGCATCGACCTGTGAAGAACTTCCAAGTACAGAATGCAGTCATAGTTCTTGACGCTTTGCAGGAGAGATCTGAGTTTCATAAAGAGAAATATTTTGAGCCTCTATCAGTAGGCTACTCACCTTAACACATATTCAAAACTCTATATCATCAGATCTCAATTTCTTATTCCCTGATTACGAAATGGTCTATCTTACTTCTTGGTATTCCAATAATGTGCCGAGAAATTCTTATCAAATGCCACAGTAGTTATTTTTCAGTCGATGATGCTTGATCTTCACGTAAAGGAAGACGGTGTTTGGCGCCATATATTGGAAAACCTTCTTTGTATTTATGAACTGGGTTTAAACCATATTATTGATGATGTTGGGAAGCTGGAGCAACAACTCCTATCTAAGGATCAAGCATATTTAGTGAGCATCATAGCAGCTAATGAAATAACTAGGATTTATTTTTCTTTGTCACCAAAACATTCCGGACTGTAGCAGCACTATAGTGTCCATAGCCTGCTGGGAGTTTTGCTACCATATATTTAGGTTATGATGTCTCAAGCAACCTACTGACGAAGATTTCGCCCTCCAACGTATGCCTTCTTCTGACCCAATATATCCGTTTTTGAACAAAAAAAAAGCCCCGGGAATGAACAGAAGAGCGGTAGTAATGCCCAACTTTAATATTGTATAATTCTTGCTTTGACAGCAGCGTTTGGTGTCAAACACAATCAAAAGAGCGTTGAAGTACGAGTAGTATTGATATCTTAGTTGATTCGAACTTGCTACTGTCTTATTTTTGAAGATGGCAACGTTTTCCACTGAACCATGAAGGTCCTCGCTTTGTCTTTCCCTCAGCCTTGCTTCAAGCGATTCTGTGGCTGCAAGCAGTCACCTGCCGAGAAGGTTACACCAGACTGCGCAAACTGGCAGATCTTAGTTAAGCTGAATCCGTGGTAGAGGTTACAATGCCTAACTTGATTTGTGGCTTAACTCTTGTTTTAACGGCTTACATTAGCTTTTCCACCACATCATAGAAACCGTCCACGCTCTTCTCAGAACAGTCTTCCATCTTCCAATTTGGTGAAAAGGAAAAGTAAAGTTGTGTCTTCAGAACCACTTCAGATCTCAAGTATTGCTCGCATATCAGTTAGTAGTCAAACAAGTACTGATTTTTGCTCACATAAAAATGGCGTTATAAAGGTGCGACTCAAATGTTGGCCAGCCACGCGATGATGAAATTCTATGGCTCAATGTGAGTTTGCGTTCTGCGTTTGGAACAACAGTGTAAATATTGTACAACCAGCACTAAAATGCTTGGGTCATTGATGAAGTGTCAACTTACAGTACATTCAAGATCTGAAGTTCCCCATTCTAGGGAATATTTTCGAGAACCATCTTACAAGGTAATTGCAGTCAGTGTTAGCTCTTTTTCAGCTGAGTTCGATTAAGGATGTATATAAATGTGATACAGTAGAGTGTTATGACGTCGCATCTGTTCTACGCTTAATTATCTCCCTGACATGTTTTCTTCACTATTGAAGCAGTCGCTTTTTATTTTATTCTTCATACCCCATGGATGTGCTGTGATTTTATATGTTTTCACACTTTTCTTTCTTCTAAGCCAATTGAGCATTATTTTGGAGTGTTTTTTTTTGCTATTGATGAACTTCCTTGTTGCGATGTGCCATCGTTGCTCATTAAAACGTTGCTGTTTACATTATTATATCGACGTGACATTCTACTTATCACCATATTGTTAGTGTTGGCTTGACATTGTTGTTTATGAAGGTTCGCTTACATAGTTTGTAATCTACCCTTGCGAGGGCTAGAAAGGCCCGCTTTGTAGAACGCTTAACACAACAGTCGAAGTGCTTCGCTAAACCGTGCATGTTTACGCTCTCCAGAAATTGAAGAGTTCAGTTCACCTTTATTTTCCAAAGTCTTCCAATCGGACCATCAGGTCGGTGGTCTCCCTGTGGCGCTTGATGTCCGGAGGAATTCAGTCGGTAACGGCCCTCGTCCATCTGTTGTCGTTGGAGCGCATCACATGTCTGGCCCACCTTATTTTCGATGCCCTGTCGTGTAGGAAGGCGTCTCTGATTTACGATCGTTGACGTAGGTCGGTACTTCAGATCCTTTCTCGCATTTTCAAGATACGAGATACTCCACATCGACCTTTGGAGTGCGCGTTCAACAACGCCAAGTTATCCTTCATCCTGCTTACGTAACGACCAGATTTCTGCTGCGTACGTTAGAGCAGGGATAATCGTCGAGTCGAAATGGTGGTCATGGAGCCGGATGGTCTTCGTCCTCTTCACTGCATCTTTGATGCTCTTAAACGCTTCCCAAGCCGCTCGTTTCCTCCTCCTCAGCTCTGGAGCAACGTCGATCATCATGCTGATTTCACGACTTAGATAGACCTGACTGGAGCATTCGGAGATTTTCGTTTCGTTAAGCGTGAACGAGGCATTCAAAACCCATCCGTTCCTCATGAACATCGTTTTCGTTTAATTTAGTTGAAGACCAGTCTTTACACAGGCGTTGTCGAATTCGGTCAACATTCGTTCCGCTTAACTGATGCTTGGTGTTATGAGGACGATGTCGTCAGCAAAGCGAATATGGTTTGATTGTCGACCGTCACTTTTCACTCTCTCATATCGTCTCATTCTAATGTTCGCATGACGTTTTGCAGGGTGGCAGTGATCAATTTGGCGAGATTGTATCGCCTTGTCGAACCCCTCTTCTTACGTCAATGATGATATTTTTGTATACTGGAGATATTTCGTCGTAAAATGTTCATAAAGCTCACGAAGGGCAATTACGTACAGAGTAGGGACGCCCTGGTGATCCGGAGCCTCTGTAACCTCTTCTGTTTACACTGAACCGAAAGGCTCCGTTCAGATCGATAAAAATGAGACAGAGCGGAAGTTTGTAATGAAGCATCAGTGAGTCCTGTGATCGTGTGGATGTGCTCAACGGCACCAAATCCTTTCCGGAACGCTGCCTGTTCGCATGGCTGTCTTTGTTCAGTGTTCTGCCATTCCCGTTTAGCATGACTCGAGTGAAGAGTTTATAGATAGCGGGACAGCAAGCAGACTGGGTTATAATTCCACATGTCGTAAAGGTCTTGCTTTTTGAACAGCAATAGGGTCTTGCTAGTTTTCCATTGAATGGGGACCTTGCATTCTGACAGGCAGCGAGTGAAGAGCCGAGTCAGGGTGTTAATGAGGACTGGCGGCAAGGTTCTTTAGGTGTTCTGGTCTAATCCTGTCCGCACCGGGTGCTGTTCTGTTCTTCACCGTCGATATAGCATGCCGGATTTCGGAAGGGAGAACTGGTGAAGCAACAGATTCATCCTCTTTTAATTTATACGACGGCAAGGGGACAGGCTAGCGAAGATGAGCCCCGTAGTACTGGTGGATGATTTTCTTCATTGCCCTTCCGGAAGCTGTAAGTGTCTCATCAAGGGCATCGGAGTGCAATCATCTTAGTCTTATGAATGGCGAAGCGACCTCGAAGAGAAACGAGCAGCAGTCATGACAGAAAGTCTGGAAAAACCCTCTATCGCTTCTCTGCAGCGTTTCGCAAGTTCGGACGTGAGATCTCGACTGCCTGAAGCTCATGCAATTCCACGTTGACGGATCAGCTCGACTGTCGGCGATGGTCTGATCCCGTGTAGAACTCAAGAACAACAGCTATATCGATCAGGCGAAACCTTCGATTTACTAAGATGTGGTCTATTTCGTTATGGTGCTCTCCATTGAGAGACTCCCATGTCCATCGTTGAGAGTGAGGCCCTTGGATTGCGAGGTACGATGGATTATTTGAGTTGTCATGATAAACTCAGATAGCCTCTCACCCTTTACATTCCCTTCTAGTCCGTGGGTCAAAATATGACGTTCTTCGGATGTTCTCCTTTGTCCAGTCATCGCCTTGAAATCTTCAACAACGACCTTGAAGAAGGTATGGTCCTCTCTGAAAAATTTTACGAGGTCCAATAGAGCGCTTCGACTCCTCTTAGTCATAGCTTGATGTGTGGTGCGTAAGCAACGAAGATGGTTAAAGCTGGCATGGAACCACATCGTTTCAACAGTAATCGTCCGATACCGGTTGTTAGCTGCTCAATTGAATCAATGTTTATGGTCAAATTCGATTTGACAAAGACGCCAACGCCGCCGACACCTCTTCGATCGCATATTCCAAGAAACAGTTCTTTTCCGATGTCATAAACAGCGTGAAAAGGATGGCGTCTTCTCGTCTCAGTCAGGCCAATGACGTCGTACCTTATGCATCTTGCTTGAATCAATAGCTTTTCTTGAGCGGATTCGTGAGCAAGTGTTCTTGTATTGTAAGTACAGATCGTCATTTTAGTCCGTTTTGATCTCCTTCTCTGAGGGAATAGAGAGTACCATAACGAAATAGACCACATCTTAGTTGATCGTAGGTCTTGCCTCACCGGTGTCGCTGCTGGTCCTAAGATCTACACGAGATCAGACCATCTCCTCCGCGAAACATTCCGTTTTCCACGGAAAGGAGAGAAAGCCGCTAAATTAAAAAAGCGAAGTCCTAGAACTACCTTTAACTGGAATTCATCTAAATCATTAGTCGGCTCTTGGGAAGATACCGCTGTTGACAATATCGACGAAGAATATGACCGGCTCATTCAGTTCTCGAGAGTTGTAAAGTGGTAAAAAGATGCTTGTCTCTACTAACACTTCAGCTGATACGCCAGCATGGAATCTCATGCGCTACAGGCAACCAAAATCTCACATCCGAACTTGCAAAACGCTGCAGAGAAGCGACAAAAAAGGATTGTAAAGAAACAAAAACAGTAGTTCTAGGCAAGATGCAGAAGCTAGGAGAAGCATTCGCAAAGCCCACCAAAGCTTCTTAACTACAGAACCAAAAATTGCGCTCCGACGAACTAACGGAACATTACCATTTTCCAAAAGGGCGATGGAGACATTTATAGAGAGTTCTCAGAAGGGTGATGGAGAAATTTATAAACATAAACCAGTTGTATCCTCTCAATAGCCATATCTTCTCACAATCATACGAATTGGAAGAGAAAGAATTGATCCTTCCACCGGTTTTCTCCTCCGGAATGCGGCAGGCTATCTTGTCGATGAAGAATGTAACAATATATTATACCTTTGTTTCGAGTGTTTTATTAAGACCACGCTCAAAGTTCAATGATCCTTTCATTATTACTTGAGCCAGCATGTCATTTGGTCTGGTAAGGGCTCTTGTGCAGCCCGATAACGAAAGCCCCTACTAAAAAGATCGCAAGACAACGAGTTCGGCCCTATTGACGACTCTGCAAGGACGAAACACGTGTATGAGGCTCTGCAAGAGCCATTACCACACCACATGACATGGTGGCTCAAATAATAGTGAAATTATCTATTGTTATTTGAGCGTGGTATTACTAAAACACTTGAAACAAAGGTATAATGTGATAAAAATATTAGCCAGAGAACAATCGAGTGTAAAACACTCCGATGTTAGGTAAAAATTTCACTCGACACAGAGTGTAAAACGTCTGCCTTCGATGTCTCTTGGCAGGAAGAACAGGCTCCCAAGGTAGCTGACTGATGAAAAGATGGAAAGACGACTAGTTCTGCCCTACTGACGAGTAGGAAAGGACGAATCACGTGTATCGGGCTGTGAAAGAGCCCTTACTAAACAACATGACATGTTAGTTCAAACAATAATTAAAAGAATACAACAACACCTAGTTCTGACAGGATAACACTAGAACACGTGGTCAACTTATCGCTAGATCTCAATAACGCCTTGTCTTGGCTGGTCGCTCGTCATGTGTCAGAATGCGATGATCGTAGTCATTGGAAAACAAGTAAGATCGTGCTACTGTCAAAAACGGAAACCTTCACGACATAAGCAATTATCGCCCTATCTGCTTGCTGTCTGTAGCCTATAACTCTTCACTAAAGTCATCTCAGAACGAGATCGACACTGCACTGGACAAAGGGCAGCCATGTAAACAAGTACGTTTTGGAAAAGAAGTTTAACTAGACACATCACACATTCACAAGGCTTATTGAAGCTACACAAGAGTACAAGAGAGCGCTCAGTCTCACCTTCATCGACTCAAGAAAAGTCTTTGTAGCAGATCCCAGGACCTTGCCATGATTAGCATCACAAGAAGTTATAGAGGTCCCGGATACTAGGAAGTCTGTACTCAGTACAAAACGATCCTTCTTGACACGCACTGCGAAAATGAATATCTCCGCAAGGCTCAGTCACGTTTATTCTAAGTCGTAAAGTCAACATGATAATCGACCCGGCTACGACGTTGAGCAAGAGGAAACGAGCTGCTTGGGGAAGTTGGAGAGCATCGAGGATGTAGTGAAGAAGACAAATAACGTCCGACGACGTGCCCACCTTATCCACTCGAAGATTATTCCTGCCCTAACATATGTAGCAGAAACCTGATTGCTACGTAAGCAGTATGAAACATCACTTGACGATATTGAACGCTCAGTCGAAATTGCGATGTTAGGAGTATACCGTATCTCGCAAATAAAAGAAAGTATCCGGAGCTCCGACTTGATTCAACAATCGATCATCAAAGAGGCCGTTCTGCATATCAAGACATCCAAGATAAGGTGGGCCGGAGTGATGGGCTTCAACAACAACCGATGGACGAGAGCCGATGCCGACTTGATTTTTAGGGATATCAAGCGTTCTACAGGAAGACCACGGGCTAGATGGTTCAGTTTCTTCAAGAAATGCATCACAGAAAAATATGATGCTCAACGGATCCACAGAGCGAGGAGGATCCAGCTACTCTCGCACTCGATCAGAAAGAATGGAAATGAAGTTGGTGCTCGCTCGAGTCACTTGACCAACAACGAGGCGGCAGGTGACATGTGATACGGTAAATGTGGTACCGTGGTCCAGCCCAATTTCTCCTAAAGTGGCAAGTCGACTTTGTAAAGTGTGGGAGTTGGTGATTGTGAGAAGTGCTCATCGAAACAGCACTTTTAAGTCGCCCATCTCATATCAGATCACTTGGCGTTATTGTACGCGCAATCGAGAGATTAGTGATAGGAGTGTTGTGTATCTCTCTAATAAGAGGAATGGTCCTAAGTTCTGACATAAGTCAATGATCAAAAATATGAACGCAGTTCTACTCGTCATGCATCGAAGCTGAGCGGGAAGGACACGAAGTGCGCTTGAACGGCAACCAATGGACAAGAGACGCCACCGACTGGATTTCTGAAAGATGTAAAACGCAGCACAAGAAAACGGCAAACAAATGTTTCAATTTCTTCACAAAAACCTAGAAGAAGAATACTGAGCTTAACAAATTCCTAGAGCGAGGAGGACTCACTCGGCTACTATCCGACGCGATATGGAGAAAAACTAAATTATTGGTGGTGGCTTCTCGGGCCACTCGACGATCAGTGAGATGACAAGTGATACAGGTGATCTCAGGGTTTTCTATACACACTAATGATTGATGTTTATAGCGATTCATATGTGGAAAACTACACTGATTTGAATGCGGTACCTTTCGATCACTACATTATTTAGAGTGATAAAGCTGATAGAGTACAAACTGACCCAAAGAATTTTTCGTTCTTCTGCCTATTTCCTTCTTCATGATCTTTTCCATGTTTACTGATGTCAATACATGTAGGGGCGATCCCTGTGATCAATAAATCAACACAGTTCGATATTTCACCTGTATCATAGGCTTTTCAAGAGGTTTGTCCTTAGTGCGCTTTATGCGAATGTCAGGTTTATTTTCGCGCAGTTGAGTCACTTGAGCACCTCTTCTGCTTATTGGTACCTCTTGAAATGGTGGTAATGTTGTCTGTGAAACGAATGTTCGATGCAAAATTTCATAGCTGCCTACACCTTCTAAATCTGACTGATTAACTTCAATGCCCATTTCAGTTTGCAACAAACAGCTTTGGTGATCTTGTGTCGCCTTGTCGAACTCCTTGTTGTTTGGGTTCGACGAGTGATTAATGGAAAAGCTTCATTCTCGCACTGTGATTCCGATAGCAGTGACTTTTTTTCTGACGAAAAAAACCTGGTAGAAAGTTGAAGTACTTTGACAAGCGGTTTGTAATCTTCGATTGGATCCTCCCTTGCCTGTTTGTCGTTTGGGTAAAGGCATCGATTTAGAGTAGCCCATCGTGCACAATATGTCATAGTTTTCTTGTACGATAAAGGTACTTCTTTTACAGTTTCTTTGGTAAAATCAAATTTGTCACTGAAAAGACGATGCCCAGCGTAAAATGAAATAATACTGAGGGTGTCAGATAGACCTCATTTTGCTGTCGCAAAATTCTGATTAATAGTGTGAGTTGCTTTCTCAAGAATTTTCCAAGTCCATTGGTAATTTATCCTTTCGTCGAAGTAAGTGAATTTCAATGAAAAAGAAAAGTTGCGGACATGGTTACTATAAGACGGTAATCATTCTCACTTCGCTTTCTATTTCAAATTTTTCATGTAATCATTTTCGCTGGCTACTGCTAATCTGGCTATGTTGTCTTCGACTTCAAAGGATTTGAAGAGTGACTTCTGATCATGGATTACCTATTCTATTGCTAGTCGAGAAACGTGTTTAGACTGCTTTCATTAGCTGTGGACGCCGCCGAGGAAAAGTTGATGGCAGTGGCTTGTTTATTCACGAAAATTGGAGACCAAAAATGACCAAGCTTGATTATGGAATTCCGTGTGAGGCTACTGTATGGGAACTAGATGAACGACAAAGTCAGTTCCCGGCATTTCGTAAGAAAGAATCTTTTCTGCGAATTGTAATAATGGTTTTTTCTTAAACAGGATTACAAATGGAAACATAGAATTTCTTCTCAGCTTGGGGCATCTGGTCCGACAACCTGAAATATTTGGAAGCCGCGATGAAGCTAAAGACCTTTGTCGGACAAGAGATCGATGCCTTAGAGCCAATAGTGATACCAAATTAAGTTTTTTTTCTAGTTTTTAATTGATATTCTGACTTGAAGCTGTCCTTTCGTAAGTAAGCTAAGCAAGATTCACTATGCTTATCAAAAGTTCTTTAAGCTACCACACTAAAAATTTATAAGCGGTGTTGGTGGGTCGCAGTGTTCTATTCAACAATATGCAGGCAGTAAAGCACAATAAGGTCTGCGTAATCAACAACAGCGGGAAGCCCAACAAGAGACGTTGAATGACGAATAGCACATCGACTTCCGTACTATCCGCTCATGTATTTCATCCGGCCATTTGCACTCCAGCTTATAGACGAAAGGTGAAGGCGTATTGTAGACGGATTACGATCACGGAAAAGTATGATCTCTTAATTTTTGTCATCCATACAGATTAATCTGATCATGCAACTTACACTTAACCTCCCCTCCCCCCCCCCTGTAGGTCTGCAACGTTCTAGTCAACGTTCGGTTCGGCTCAGCTCTCAAGGTTAACTTGGAATACATGTAATTATTCCACATGGCAGTACAAAGCAGAGTGGAAAATGATGTAGTGTTATATACGCGTGTAGCTATGGTTTCATCGTGCTCAGGCTATCCACCATTAAAGCTTCTGGAACATGATGCTTTCGAACACTCTACCAAGTTAAATCGGAATTTATGAGAAGAATCTAATTGAACTGATGACTTATAAAAATAAATAAAAGTTTTCTAGCTGAGATCTTTTCTCACGCAAATCCATTGACCCTCGTGAATGACTCATGCAAGGCAAAAAATGGAAGCAAAGATGATGGTACTCACTTAAGTGGCATAATATCACGTAAATAATGCACAAATGAGGTGGATTATTTTTCCACAACGCCTTCAAATCTTTCAAGATGCTTCCAAAAAAAAAGAATGTCTAACGCCCAAACGAAGTTGGTGTGCCAAGGCCATACACCGGTGTTTCGGAGGTTTCGGCCTTCTCGTCAGTGACCCCGCCCCACATTGTCCTTGCATTGTAGCAAGTAGTGAGGCGTATAGGCCGAAATTTCGGAAACACCGGTGTATGGCCTTGGCGAACCAACCTCATTTAGGCTTTAGACATTCTTTTTTGGAATTATTTTGAATGTTTATTGCGAGGTTTTCCAAACAGTCGATCTTATGGCTTAATTAAGATACTGTATTGCAAGTCGCTGGTACTGCTATTGAATGCTGGAATGAGATGCCATTTACAATAAGAAGCATCAAAATTAGGAACTGACGGTCAGGCATCTGATTGCTATTCGTATGGTGATCGTAAGACCGAACTTCATAATACACCGGTTTTCCAAATGTGATCTTTTTGAATGATAAAGCAAGATGATATATAAAAGACAAAAAAAACGAAGAGAACACGTCATTTTTACGAGTGAGAAAAAGGAAGAGGTGGTGGTGAGTGATGGGAGCCAAACAATCTCTGGAGAATCAAACTTCATCACCTCAAAAAGACATTGTGCAGTCAATTCAGTCGTCCCCGTCAGGTTAGTCGCATTTGACCACTATTATGACAGTTTTTTCAATTACGATGTCCAACTACAACCGTCGCACGATCTTTCAGAAACCTCACCCTCGTCAAGTATATCAGCTGACGTCAAGTTTGATGCGACGACATCTTCTAAGCACAGTCAGGCGGGTGATAATTTAATCATAAACGATATGAAATTCCCAGTGTCTGCAGAGAGTGTGGGAAAATGACAATTGAATAGGGCTGGGCTTTGTCATTTCGTCGATTGAACTAGATAGCAATGGATTTTCGTCGTAGATGTCGATGTACTATATGGCGAGTAAAATAGTGATTTTCACTGAATTACTGGGCAGTTTACATATAGCACAAATAAAACCACACTATTGAACAACGACAATCACTCGTTATAAAATTTCTTGCATAAAATTTGATGCGCCTTAGAATATAGGAGTTTTCAAAAGTTCTAATGCTTCAATAAACAAAAATAAGCTAATCTACCATGGAAGGAAAATTGAAGAGTGGTTTCATCGCCCTCTTGAAAAATTCTTGCCTACTGGTGTTAGCTATAGAATGCCTTCACATCCATTGGAGTGATGCCAGTTTATACTGAAAGCAAATCCTGCTGATTGAAGACGCCGTGTTTGATCATTTGGCAATTAGCAATTACGCTCAATCTTGTAAAATATGATCCACAAATAAATGTCCTCACACAAAGATAACTCAAGAGTATGAATGAGGATGAATGTAGTTGTGCTCAGCAATGGTGACGCGGTGCCCAGATTTTTTAATTCGATGATTTTTTTTGCATTGTCATAAGAGAGCCAATTTATGCAGCCACACATCACCGATCATTGATTGGCGACCAAATATTGTGTTCTTCTTCGAAGATTCCCTCCTATGGAAGTCTAACAGCACCAGGACCATTGTTAGGAGCAGTAAACTCCAGTAATCCCAATAATCTCATTCAGAAGTTGTAAATGAAAGAATGAAAGTTTTCAGATAACGACAGCGACTTATCATCATGAGCAAGCCTTACGAACTCTGAGCATAGGTCAATCGTCGTCCGAAAGCACCAGTTCCACACAAAGTTTGCCTGTTTTTTTTCGTTTTCTTTCTAGGGACTCTTATTCTAATCAATGTTGTAAAGTTTCAGGCAGCTACGAAGAAAGCTTCGTATTCGTTTCGAGAAAAAGTCAGGCATTTACCACCAGATGTTCGAAAGGTTAGCTGAATATCTTCTGACAGTTATTCCGCAAATGCGTGAGACTGGATAGGGACCAGCCATTGAATTGTTATAGAGAAAAATATGAAGAAGAAATCTATCGACTTTTTCGATCACCTCATTCTTCACATCTCGATCGACTCGCTCCAGTAAAAATAGAATCTGAAGAGGTAACACGAACATTTCCCCGTAAAAGAATAAAAAAGCTCTTGCAGTTTCTGCGATTCTAGAGTGTGGTTTAATTACGGTAGTGATTTCATCGATAGCCTCCGTTACGTGTGCTACTAGTGCTGAAAGCCGACAGCATGGTGATGTTGGTGTTACTAATGAAATAATATTCTCGCGTACACTATACACAATATGAATTACTTTTTCGGAAGTAACAGCTGTACTTGAATAACAACTGTTTACAATATATAAGTGCCAAATAAGGAACGCGATACGGTGTGTCATTTCCTGCCGTGGAAAAGAAAATGCTTCTGTACAAACTTTTGAAATATAAAGCCATTCCTTGAGTTGACAAAAGCTTCAATTTTCTACGTAAAATTGTTAGGCGGCTAGGCTTCTACAGAATTGTGAATGGCACGAAAGTGAAAGAGAGAAATGGAGAGGAAAAGATGCGAACAAAAACACGGACAGAGAGGGTGAGGGACATTTAGAGATTGATAGATATAGGGAGAATAATAAGGGTAAAAGAGTGATTGAAAACAGACAGAAGAAAAGACAAAATTTTGATTTTTCGAAATAAAAGATTACTAGTTATTAATCGCAATTTTGGAAAGATGTATATCTGATGTGTTCTTTGAGGCCGATATAACAGAGGACATAGAAAACACGGAGGTTTGGAGTGAGTCACAGTCAACTTTTGACATCGGAAAATGTGCACTTAGTCAAAGGTGAGCTTCTGGCTAGGGAAAATTGAAGGAAGATGGCCTTGTTCGCTGAATAATTGCAAACAATTGAAAATGAGTTCTAACGCCATAGAGACGAGCATTACATGCTTTTCAGATTGTACAAGCGATGTAATCGCACTAAAGCGGATCCGTGGCGACGTTACGGAGCATTACGAAATTTGCATGAGGTCTGTTCCAGTTCGCAACACAAATTATTTGGTCTTCTTGTGAGCGCTGATGATATGCGAGGTCATACTCTATGGTGCTCATCACTGCTGTTATGCATCGTCTCCGTCAAACCTCAAAAAATCGTTACATCTCTTGCGACCCTTTCAAGCATTCTTTCTCGAACTTACGATTAGTAAACAGGTTTCACGGAGACTATCTACATCCACTCTTTTTCAAAACGAAAGAAGCGCAAGCAGTACTCATTTTCTACATAGTTCTACAGAATTGTAGCATGACATTAGGAGAATATGTAGCGCAGTAGTTACAGGATTTCGTTAGTGTATGCGTAACCGTTGATTCGACTAGACAGCATGGGTTAGATGTCTCCTTGGTTGGCAATTTGACAACATGTTTGTCCTATAGAACGAAAACATTGCATCTATACAGGTCATATTTGCCTATAATCAAATCTACGATGCTACAAAACTAGTTTTATCCACGACGTATCCGGGAAAAATTCGATCAACATCGGACAAGTAACGCGTCACCTTCTGTCAATTAAATTTAATAACAAATCAACTCCTCTATTAAGAAGGCAAGTACTAAGCAGCAACAGACCTGGTGCTCTTCAACATACACAGATTCGACCGCGTATTTCCACATTTTCCTCAAAGAAATTAGAAAAAACCATCAAAATTTTAAAGAATAATTTTTTAGCAAGCACTTGAAACATTCGTTTTTTCCAGCATAGTGAAAATAATTTCGAACATTTGCCTAGAAGTCAGATAGATTGTTGACGTGATAGGTAGCTTGTTCACTGCAGTAGCCTATTGAGCTAATCAACTACTAATCATTGAAAAGTGCTAGTTACCGGCCCGTACCCAGAATTTGCTGTGTAAGTTTTAGTACTTCATGCACCGGATTTGTTTTCTCGTATACATCCACCACAAAGGTTATCGAATAGTTGGCTTGTTGTTTGAGCTGCTGCTTGAGGATTTCGCTCTTTTTGATAAATATCATAATGTTAGTAGCGACAATCTTTCACATAATATTCATGATAGCCGAGGTAATGCGTTCTCTAAGGCATTTGTTGTTTGAGTACAGGAGAGACTTAAGAGAGAGAATTGAACCAGGGCCCTGTATAGTCGTTTTATAAGTGAACGAAATATCCTTAAAGTGTCCATTTGTCTCTTTCCTCCGCGCCATCACGCTACGGATTCTATTTTCGCGAAAAACTTTGATTATATCACACTTTACTATTCCACACTACATTTCCAGCTAATTTTCTTTCAAGTAGGAGCTCATCAGACTCTGCCGCAGCACGCGCGGCTTCCGAATTGAAGTGTTGGAATACTCCTCGCTTCAAACAACTACATCGTGTGGGTCCGACCGAGTACTTTGACCATCTGCTTAGACACGCCCTGTCATGAAAGAACGCTTCTTTCACGTCACATCTTACATCTAGGATAAAATATTAGTCAACTTGAGCATAGTAGAGCATAGAAGAAAAGTCAATAGTATTAAGTGAGTTTTTCATGATGGTGTTCAGATTGGTGGAACAGGATGCACTCCGCCAAATCAGGATAACCCTCGTATGCCGCAAAATTTCTATCAGATTGAGGCGGGATCTATTCCACCACCACCGCCAAGTTAATCACACTCTTGCTGCTTAATCTTATCGTCTCGAATTTGCAAATGCGAGAGAACTTCAAATGAGTTTGGCAATGGCGGGTGACGAAGACGTTTTTCTCCTGTGACTCTACTCTTTACTTGTATCGCTCGTAATACCGCTGGTCATCAAGTAATGCAACCTTCACTGATAACCTTTTCAGTTGTCTCTGCCGCTCCAGTGTTCTAACACCCTCTGAAAGAACACAAAGGTCACCAAATATTCGACATGAGCTCTCACATTTTTTCACTTGACAGTGCTCACGTACAACTCTAATCTCTACCGTCGCAGCTCGGTGTTCTTCTTATGTCTCCCTATAGCTATTAATCATTTATTAATCAAAGCAATCAAGAAAGGAGTTAACTTAAAAATTTTTAGCTTGAAGCTTCACGATTAGATTGGCTCTCTGCTTTTTTGTGGCCATGATTTGGTTTCAGGGGCGCTGTGGCCGAATCATTGTGATGCTCGTCGGTGCGCACGTGGATCCGAGCTCATCCCTAACCCTCTCCGGCAGTCAACAACTAACGCCTTATATAACGTCACAGCCAGGCCATCCTTGAGATCGCAAGACGTGCTCAACCAGTATTCTACGACGTTCAAGAAGAAGACGAAAAAAACAACTGAATGATAAGGGTAGTGGGATCCGCGCAGTGAATAAAAAGAGCACTATGAAGACGGATCAGTAAAGTGCTAAAGTGCATTGTAGGTAACAAGAGCATAAAAAATAGACTGTACCGCAAAAGAGGTGATAGTCATTTTTGCTCTCCTTCGCCGCCTAAACATGTTCCATGTACTCCAGCGACGGATAGGTTTGATAGTCATTCCAAAACTTGGAACTTTATTATCCATCTTCAAAGTGTTTTTTCGTCTTCCTCTTCGCTCGTCGTAGAATGCTAGTTGAGCGTGTCTCGTTGTAATCTCAAGCATAGCCTGGCTGTGACGTTCCATAGGGCGTTCGTTATTGACGGCTGGAGAGTGTTGAGCAGTGGGGTTCGCCAAACGAGCGTGGCGACGAGCATCACCACTCGGCTACGGTGCTCCAGAACAAATCATTCCAGAACTGGGATTACCAATTAATGCTGCTTCGAAGGACTTACATAAGGGCTACGTGAGGTATTACGTAGGAAAAAATATTAAGACGTAGAAGCTAAATAGTATATCATCGACTTCCAATATCGGTGTAACTTTTATTGCATGCAAATTTGGGGCGCCGTGGCCAAGTAGTTGTGATGCTCGTCGCGGCGCGCATGGAGCCGAGCTTCCATCCCTCAACGCTTCACCTCTCTCCGGCAGTCAGCAACGGCGGCCTGTGGAACGCCACAAAAAACCATCCTCGAGATGCAAAGAGACTCGCTCAACGAGTATTATGCGCCGTTTATGAAGTAGACGAAAAGCGAATTGAGTGCTAGAAGAACTGGGATCCGCACAGTGAAAAAACACTGTGATGACGGATCAAATAAATTGCTTAAAAAAGTGCATACAGACTTTTGTAACATACTAATTTTTCTTTAGCTGTTCCACCGATTACCACTGTTGAGGAGTACGCCACCCTTGCTGAATTATCAACACCGATACGAAAGAAAGGTAAAAGACACTTGGAACTTGAAACTAGAAATAGTCATTGTTAAAATAAGAAAATGACATCATTGTTCAAACAAGAAAAATGGCGCTCATCTATTCTTTGTCAAATGCTCTGCTTTCCTTGTCAACAATTACTAGAATTTCGAGAATTTTTATGTGGATTATTTCGTAGATCCACCTTCTATCATAACCAGTGTTTATTTCATATAAATATTTGAGGTAGACACTGCAGTTTGTTCGTTACAGGTGCTCTGAATCATGCAGGTTTATCGTTGGTTCCATCACGCGCAATTTAGTTAAGCTCTCTGCCCGTAAAGGGTCAGCAAATTGACCTTTAGATCTGTCTGAAAAAAGGCAGCAGCATTGATTAGATAGATTGGTGGACCAGTGTAATTATAGGTTAAGTATGACCTACATCACCTCTACATTACCTGAATAAATTGAATAAGAACGAGAAATAAGCGTGTCTGCAACGCAAGAAATCTCCTTCTGTATCAACGTCAAAAAAAGGCTTTTTCAAGAACCGGAGATGTGAGGCCATAGCATGAAGTTTCAGCTTTCGAAAAGTCACTAACACTCGAAAAGATCCTCTCCAGCGAATGAGATCGGTTTTTCATTTGTCCCCTCATAGACACAGAGAACCGAATCCCTATATCTTATGTATTACGCCCACTTTTGACTTGCCATTTATTTGACAGAAAAGCTGCTGTTGGGAAAAGTTGAGAGGCTGCTAAAATCTTAGGGCCGAACTAGGCTGCCAAGATCGAAACGGACTAAAATAACGATCTGTACCTACAACGCAAGAACCCTTGCTTACGAATCCGCTGTAGAAGATCTATCGATTCAAGCAAGAAGAATAAGGTACGACGTCATTGACCTGGCTGAGACGAGAAGGCGTCATCCTTTTCACGCTGTTTATGACACCGGAGAAGAACCGTTTCCTGGTACGTGCGATCGCAGAGGTGTCGGCGGCGTTGGCGTCCTCGTCAAAACGAATTTGACCGTGAGCATTGATTTGTTTGAACAACTAACAGCCCGTATCGGATTCTAAGCCGGCTTTGACCATCTTCGTTGCTTACGCACTTCAAGCTATGACGAAGACGAAGTCGAAACGTTCTATATGGACCTCGAAACATTCTCCAGAGAAGATCACACATTCTTCAGGGTCATTGTCGGAGAATTCAAAGCAAATAATTGGACCTAGAAGAACGTCACATAGTGACCCACGGACAAGAATGAAATTTTGAATTTAGTGGAATTTATTTATTATTGGAATTTTGAATTCTTATTTTTCTTGAAGTTTTTATCGGAAATCTAATGTCTGAGGTATTGATGAGTGGATGGTACCGGCTATTAAATATCAAATACACAAGGGGTTGTAAAAAATCGTGTGAAAAGGAGATTTTGCGTGATTATCTTTGGTTCCCCAAACACGTGATTGTTAATACACGTTTATTTTCAACAAAATGTACAACAGAGATCGTATCGGTGGCTAACCTTGCGACAGCCTTGCCTTCCTCAGAGCCTGAAGGACTCCTGTTGATGTACATCAACTTAGTCAAACGCTTCCATACCAAAGCAGGAAAAAAAGGATTCGGAAATTTGCCTTGCGTCTATCTCAAGAGGTGCTTCGTTTGTTAAGCATCAAGAGCGACTCATTCATTGATCCACCTCAGAAATTACATTTTCGATCGTGTAAATTTGAAAAAATGAAGCTGTGGTGTTGCACCTGATATTGAGTGTAGAAAGGTAGTATGACATCAGTGGACGACGAGAATCTTCAGAACAGTTGCAGTTTGGACGTCATTGCATTCTATTAAAATAATCCACTGTTGTGCGAGTAGCGAGTTATTCAAACAGGATTTTTATGACGACAAAATAGAACAATTCACAAGAATATAAATCAGAAGTTTAACTTATCACAACGAATTCAAGATTACGCAGAATCACAGGAAATTGAACCTTTCTTTCAAAAAAAGTAAGGTGTTTCCACGGATCAGTTCTTGTAAAATTGTTTAAATAAAAAATGTCAGCGAATGATCGCTAGTGATTTTTTTTATTCAGCAAATACGAGGCTGTTAAGTTGACAATTTATTCGGTACAGACGAACAGTACAATAAACGTCATTTTGTGTTCTTCATGAACTGATATTCGCTCTATCTGTGCGCAGCCAATTACTTTTGATATATAGAATCTTTCCGTTACGAATTCCGTATTTATGGCAGAGTGTAGTGATGATACCACAGTCGTTAATCAGGGAAGGCAGCGGAGTATAGTAGTCACAGAAATCCTGTCGTCATTTTTTCGGACAACAACTCATTTCAGCATAATTTTTGAGAATGTTTAAAGCCTTACAGAGGTTGGTATGCCAGAGCCATCCACGCGTGTTTCGGAGGTCTCGCACTTCATCAGTGGCTCGCGCCCCATATTAAGCCCGACATCGTAGCAGTGAGGAAGGAGTGTGCGGTGACAATACAACGTACAATGGCACTGTGCTATTACCACTTTTCAGTTGATGGATCATGGCATGCAGATGCAAACTAATCCAGATGTTAATTTACCCTCCATGGTCTACAGGTGGCGTCTTTAATCTGTTCAAAAGGTGATTTGTGCTTGAATCAAGCATAAGCTGCTTTTATTTTTAAACGACTCCACAGTGAAAATGGAGATGCAGTCTGCATGCGTGTTAACAACTCCATCACCTCAAAAAAGGAAAGTTTATAAGAAAAAAAAGGAGTGTTTAGTTGAGTGGACTGTCTATCGAGCTGAAGCTTTCTAAGCATTAAAAAAAACGAAATTTGCTGGGACGCCAGCCAGCCAGAGTAGAATTAAGATTACTTCTACATCTGCATATCGGAAAAAAATTAGATTACAGTCTGATTTCCAGGTAGTTCTCGCACCTTCCATTGAATGATTTCTCTCGTGATTATAACAACGTTGATCCTTCGAAATACAGAAAAAAGAAAACTTCATTTAACATTAGATCGAATCCTTGTGGAGTTTCACTCCAAAATATTCTCTTCTGTAAGGAAATAAAAAAAATGGAACGGCATCTTCAGAAACAATCTCAATAACTCTGCCTGCTTTGCTTGCGTTTCCTGCTGAATATCTACTTGAAAATACGCTTCACTACTGCAGTTATCGTCGCTCTCACCTTGTTCCTCTTCCTAAAAAATACAGTTATAAGTCTTCTCTAATAATCAATGAAAAATTTGTACCTTTGTGAAACTACTCATTAAAAGGAATGAAGAGCTTTCGGCCAATTATAGATTTAATTAGCTGGTATACGACAAGATGTTTTGATCATCAGATGTGGTAGCTAAAATGTAACGCATTCATCACTATCTAGTAATAACATCGCGAAGTGATTAAAGGTGCCGTACGACACATGCGCAAACACGGTCGTTGATACGATGCCGCGCCTTTGACTCACCTAACCCCTCCATCCATTCGGACCACATGGCGATTTATTACCAGACTTATCTAAGGAAATAGCAGCTCTGGTTTGATAACTACATCAATAGATCATGGCGAGTCATAAATTCAAACACCTTTAACGATCGTTGATGAAATCGAAAGCCTGGTGCATCCCTAGAGGATTGATCATCGCTGAGACTTATTTTCCACACTTTATCATAACAGCAATTTACTTAATGAAGTCTTCTTCGAAGTTTTGACGGGAAAATTTCAACTAACTTTTCTAGATGCTAAATCATCAGTTTAGTTGATTTACTTTGTAGCATCCTAGTTGTAAGCCATTATCTGATGATAGATCAATTTTTTGATTAGATGGCTCTCAACTCATGGTCCTCGGCGTGATTGAAGATTATCAGCAACTTCACGACGTAAAGTAAAAGAGTTGCAGGTACTTAGAACTGGCTACCACACCGTATTCCGATCGAACTACTTTGATGTGCAACGCCTTGCATAGTTTGTTCTTAGACAGAAGAAAAACGCACGGTTAACTTTACAAACGGCTGGTAATTTCATGAAAGTCATTCAATTTACAGTTTTGAGTGCCCCATCTGAGGGTAAAAACGAATAGCTGACATTCACCTTCTTTATTCTGAATGCACGTTAATCTGAAAACTAAAAAGATTGCTTCACTTCCGACCGCTAATATAGGACGTGCTCAAAATCACTGGTAATCTGATAATATGTTGACATCTCAGGACCGACTATCTATTAACCTCGGCATAGTTTGAATAAATGAATATCTTCTTCTGTTTAGCCCCTCCGAGGTGTTATTGATATTATCTATTGAATATCAGCGAAGCATATAACAATACAGTTAATAATGCAGCATGAATATTACAACAGTCGTGGTGGCTTACGTTTCGGCGAGGTTCGCCATCTGCAGAGCCTGGAAAGGTCAAATTGATTCGCAAACTATTTAATCAAAGGCCTTCATAACCTAAGTAGAATCGTAAGAAATAAATTTTTGCGTCGCATAGGAAAAACTTCATTTTGAAAAACACTCACCGCTTAGATGTTTTGGGTCTTTCAATCGATCACTGAAGACCTGCCATTTGGAATCAGGTCGGGAATACGAGCTTGAGGCAGGGTGCGAGGTCACGCGTTATTACGAGGCGTTCCTCTTTGCGGTTCATTTTTGGGCCTTTGCTATGTATCCAGAAGGCTTCTGAAGTTTTGCGCATAGATGTATTTGATTCCTGTGCAAGGACCGTGAATTTAACGTTAAAATCTGCTCCTTTATGCTTCTCTTGCTTCTGCGTGCCTAGTGGTGTTTTTGGGTTGGAAATACGTTTATGCAGAGTGGTCTACCCGTTTCTCCAATATATTCATCCCCGCATGCCTCACAAGAGATTAGGTAAATTGTACCCGACCTAATGCAGTCGCCGTCTCTGCCGTTTGGGCAAACTCTGCAGCTGCTGGTTCCGCAGAGGCGATCATACAGTCGGTTGCGGACTAATTGGCGTTTCAGTGTTTTTGGTGGTAGCTCTACTAGTGCTACCAGATTATCTTAACCTGCGCTTTTAAGCAGCGCTCAATGGCTTAAAGTTAGTTTAATGGTAACGCGTCTCCCAACAACGCGTACGTAATGGAATCGTTCGACGTAACCGCTCTTTATACAAACGTGTCGAATGAGCCCGCAGTGCAAGCCACGTGCGAGCCTCTAACGGAGCGCGAAAGAACTACGAACATGCATGGCTTTTCCATTCGGCAGGTCATGGCTCTCTTAAAAGAGTGCCTGAGCTGCTCATTCTTTAGGTGCTCTGAGAATATTTTGCGCAGATCAGAGAGCTGGCAATGGGACAACGGCTAGATCCGACCTTTGCTATCGCTTTTTATGTCTAAAGCACAGGCCCTAATAATCTATCTTCGGCCGTCACTCTACTGTAGGTATATAGATGATTGTTTTGTCGTTTGTTCATTGCAAGAGGAGATGGAACAAATGTTTTGAGATGCTAAATAGTCAGTCATAGTACAAAACGCTTATCTGAGAAACCTAAGGCATATTGGCTTTCTTTTTAAACAATCAAGTTAACCTCTGCAAAAACTCCTACAACACAAAATGGTATTGCAAACCGAGCAACAACACCATGCTGGTTCACTACCTATCTGCTCATCCCTCGCACACAAAATGCGCACTTGTAAAAAATATGTTTTGACGACGAATGACGAAAATATGTAATGCCATACCAAATCTCATAAAAGGCTCAAAACATGTTGTCATACGATCAGATTATCGTCTTTTTTTTTTTTTGAACGAGGTCTATATAAATAGTCGAAAGCTATCATTCATTCTAGCAGCCATAATCGCTCGACTGTGGTCACTGCAATGTCGAGGAATTTTGTCACTCAACATACGGTCATTCAAATAATTTGGGTGAATACTTTATAGGTAAGGGGTACATCCACCTTGCAATTGGTTGGCTGAACCGAAAGGCACCGTACTATTGATGAGCCTGGAAAGGCGAAAGAGCTATCTAGTAAGTGCCATATCACACCTCATAAAATGCTCAAAGCATGTTGTTATATTAAAACGTGATCTCCAAGTTCTAAAAGTCAGCAATTAAATATGATCGCTACTTAGAATCAACGTGAAATGATTCCCGCCTGGAGACTCTTAGGACTATTTTCGCTCCAAAGTATGTGTTAGTTCAACAAAAAGTGTGACGGGCCCAAAGTCATAGAAACGTACCAGCTTGAAATTCTGTTGTAGTCCGGACGCTGAGCTATTTGGGAAAGGATTTTTAAGGGTATTATTTCATGAGATGTGGAAAGCAGCTATCATTGATCACATCACTAATAGCTAATGATTGAAGTAATTTTAAGGAAACATATACAAACATAGTTAGGACTGTCATACCTTTCGTTTGGAGTGTTTGCGAACCCTCTTTTGAAAGAGTGAAATCTGATAACATATTTTGAGCCTTTGAAGAGGTCTTTTGTGGCACCTATACAGTGCAAGACACGTGTTTCAGCTGCTGTCTAATGGAAAAGTATCCACTTTTTGTCTTGTTGATGTTCCTCCTATATATATATATATATATATATATATATATATATATATATATATATATATATATATATAATATATATATATACATACATATCCTTTCATAGAAGCGCGTGATGATACGAACCGCTGTCAGTCCGCCGTCAGCACGGTGAACGCTATGTACCAAAAACGGTGCAAGCGGTTGTCAAGGGGTTAACCTAGTGATCAAAGAATAGTATTAAGTATTCGGAGAAAACACTGCTAATCAGAAATCATCACAGCTCATTACATGGCAATAGTCAGAGTGCAGATAGAAGAGAAGCGAGAATGTTCGTGTACAAAAAGGGGACCAACACGAGTACAGCCACTACCGCCCACTTTATTGTCAATAATGTGCTGTTTATAAGGTTTTCAGTAGACTTATTGCCAACAAGACTGACGAACAATTTGATGAAAGAGAATAATATGAGCAAGAAGCGCTTCAATGGTTTCAGCACGATCCCATGCATACAATTTAACAACTCCCTGAAGTATGGCAAGGGTTCAAGAAACGAGTCTCATCCATGCTCGATTGAAAACTTAGTACGAAATTAGTCAGAAAGTACATCACTTACTGCAACCCAAGTAGGAATGTCTAAACTCGACTGTCTTAGAATTCTAAGGCTAAATCGATTTGACCAACATTCAAACGCCATTCACGAAGAAAAACAATATCCGCACGCGAACGCAGAGGCACCAACACAAGATTTTCGAAAACCTTTTCGAGGATACGACGTTGCTACGATCAAACTCAGATGTAAAGAAAGGCAAAGTAAAAGAAAAGAGACAAAGAGAAATGATATGAAACATGCAAAAACAGTGACTGGAAGCGTACGGTAAACACAAGAGCGCAGATAACCTCTTGGGAACTACTAAGAGTCCGACGCACGTAGTGCGATTCGCAAGCGGCGAGTGATTTTCCTCGTATATTTGAGGCCGTCTTGTCGCTTTCGGAAAAATTTATAGATTTCTTCCATAACTTTGGTACCACACCATTTACTCGATGCGCTCATATGGTCTTTGTGCGCTCTTGCGTGAGAGGAAAACAGTGGAAATTGGGCGTAATGATATGACGCGTCCGTGGCAACGGTACAGCGTAGGTTTAACCGCCCTCCAAGGTCGAATTTCTGCGTGCTGGTCAATTTTCTTAGATATCAGTTCACCGATAGATTTCAACAGTCCTTATATTTAGATATGCCCAACAGAATTGAGTGGTAAACAAGCATTCGACCTCAGACGGGAGTTGCATTCCACCCATACCGACATTGGAGAATCAGAGGTTGCGAAACGGAACCTCTCTGCAGCAGCGGTAGCAGGCGCTCCAAATATAGGCGGAACGCTGGTTCAACTTCCGCTTGAAGTCGCCTTTTTGCTTACCGCCCAGTTCTCATAGATATAGCTGAGGCAACATAGCACTGTAAGAAAATGTAGTAAAAATGTAAGAAATCTTGGAGTTCTGGATTATTAGAGCACCCAGAAGTCGAAAAATCTGAATTAATGGATCAAACTTCTTTCTAACTTTATAAGGAGCATTCGAGGAACGTGGCAGAGTGATTGTGTCACACGCCAGGGGCTGATCCTGTCTCGCGGCCTGTTCTCAGCAATAACTGAGTTTATTAAGCGAGATAGCATACCCGACGAATTTGTTAAAGGTTAGTGGCTAATAGCTGACATAGAGATGTTGAAGAATGAGTGGTGGCGTAAATGTGTTGTGGTGGTGTAGTGGTAGAGCACGCGTTTCCGGATGGCATGAAACGCGGGTTCCATTCTTGTTTGAGACCGTGTTTTTGCTCACCACTCAATTCTCTTAGGTATAAAGTGAAAGATTACTTGGCTCAGTCCTAGAAATGCCCTGCATCATGCAACTCAAAAAAAAAACAGAAAGCTCTGAAATGGCCTACTGTCAGAGATCAAGGATGCCTCTATACTTCAAACAATTAAAACAAGGTGCGCCAAGAACGTAATGCGTATTAGTGGCAACCGATAGGCGATAGCCGTTGCACCAACTGAACTTCTCAGTTGTCAAAAGCATCACAAGAAAATCATCAAGTCGATGATCCTATTTCTTTTCCAAAAATTTAGAAGAAAAACATTGACGGTTAGCTACTTGCTAGAGCGAAGAGGGCTCATAGAGATTCCCTTGCACGCGGTAGGAAAAACATGAAGTTTCACTTTTGGCAGCTCGAGTTAATCGACTCCTTAGTTTGACGACGGTTAATATAGGTGCCTGTCGCCAAATGCCCGTATATTCCGCAAGCCTTCTTGAACTATAAGCTATTGCAAAATTTGGGCTTTTGACACAGAAAAGTAGAATGTGTCAGAACACCGCTAGTTATTGTTAAGGTCAAATATGCATTTAATCACCTCAAACAAGGCTAGTATTGAAGATGAAAGCACGGTTCATTCTCCTGCGGCTGATCAACGCCGAGAGCTCCACAGCTTAATCTTTGTTCGGAAGAAAAGTACTTATACAACTTTTCCTTGCTGACTGAGTCCGTAGTACGAGGCTGCGGACAAAAATGTTTACTCGGCTATAGTTTCGTGGACTTCAGCCCTCATCAGAGGCGATGATGCCAATCGATTGTGCACACCCGTTCGGCAACGTAGTGGATTTTCGCTCTGACTTCGTTCCAATCGCACCCTCTGCGGTTGAGCACCCCTTACAGGAAAACATCACATTTGCCAAACTCCTTATATACTGGGGCGGAGAGTATGCTTAGTAGCTAATTCATCGTTGATAATGACTTGTTTTCCCTTTATGGACAATAAGGGCCAGTTTGTATCCCACAGCGCGACGTCAACTCTCAACCAGGTACTGTAGTAACGGCGTCAGGTCAGGTGGAAGACAGATAAATATTTGGATATGTTTGCACAGATAGTAGCACCGTTACGTCTCGTGAGAAAACGACGGCGAAGCGCCGCCTACTGATCAACGCTGGTCCTCAAAGTGATATGTTGTTTTTGAAGCTCTATGTCTCAGTGCGATTTTAACGGGAGCGATGTGACCTGGCTATCTCAGAACACTCAAGAGTCAACTAGACTAACATTTTAATCGTACTCCATCATTATTTACTTCTGTGAAACACGATAGTGCACTTTGCTTCAGTCCCTATCGATCAAGGCGCTACTTGGTCTGCTCGCGCCAATGATGGAGTGCAGCGAGCTTTTCATATTTCTGCACTGCGCTATCATGCAACGCTTATTTCCTTTTATGGGACCAAGTACTGCACTTTTATTACAGTCTAGATACGTGCTAACCGAAGCCACCACTCCGTCGGCGAATGCCGACGGCCGACTAAGGCAAGCTTCTATCAATTCCAGCAGTGCTGAAACGCAACGATTATTTTATTTTCTGAAACTAGATGACGCACATTTGTTTCAGTCTGGATCCGCGCCCGTCAGAGGCACCACCACGTTGGCTCTCGATGGTCACTGCCCAAAGTAACACTTTTATTCTATTCCACTGAAATTTACGCAACAATTTTACTGCTGTTTCACTCATTCTGAAAATTGTTGAGAAGAGGCGGCAAGACAGGGATCAGCCCCTGGGCGTGTAACACAATCACTCTGCCACGTTCCTCGAATGCTCCTTATGAAGTCAAAAAAAACGTTTAGTCCATTATTCCATAGATTTCCCGACTTCTGGGTGCTCGAATAATCCAAAACTCCAAGATTTCTCACATTTTTACTACCTTTTCTTACAGTGCTATGTTGCCTCAATTATATCTATGAGAACTGGGCGTTAAGCAAAAAGGCGGCTTCAAGCGGAAGTTGAACCAGCGTTCCGCCTATATTTGGAGCGCCTGCTACCACTGTGGCAGAGAGGTTCCGTTTCGCAACCTCCGATTCTCCAATGTCGGTATGGGTGGAATGCAACTCCCGTCTGAGGTCGAATGCTTGTTTACCACTCAATTCTGTTGGGCATATCTAAATATAAGGACTGTTGAAATCTATCGGTGAACTGATATCTAAGAAAATTGACCAGCACGCAGAAATTCGACCTTGGAGGGCGGTTAAACCTACGCTGTACCGTTGCCACGGACGCGTGATATCATTACGCCCAATTTCCACTGTTTTCCTCTCACGCAAGAGCGCACAAAGACCATATGAGCGCATCGAGTAAATGGTGTGGTACCAAAGTTATGGAAGAAATCTATAAATTTTTCCGAAAGCGACAAGACGGCCTCAAATATACGAGGAAAATCACTCGCCGCTTGCGAATCGCACTACGTGCGTCGGACTCTTAGTAGTTCCCAAGAGGTTATCTGCGCTCTTGTGTTTACCGTACGCTTCCAGTCACTGTTTTGCATGTTTCATATCATTTCTCTTTGTCTCTTTTCTTTTACTTTGCCTTTCTTTACATCTGAGTTTGATCGTAGCAACGTCGTATCCTCGAAAAGGTTTTCGAAAATCTTGTGTTGATGCATCTGCGTTCGCGTGCGGATATTGTTTTCTTCGTGAATGGCGTTGAATGATGGTCAAATCGATTTAGCCTTAGAATTCTCAGACAGTCGAGTTTAGACATTCCTACTTGGGTTGCAGTAAGTGATGTACTTTCTGACTAGTTTTCGTACTAAGTTTTCAATCGAACATGGATGAGACTCGTCTTTTGAACCCTTGCCATACTTCAGGGAGTTGTTAAATTGTATGGATGGGATCGTGCTGAAACCACATTGAAGCGCTTCTTGCTCATATTATTTTCGTTCATCAAACTGTTCGTCAATAATCTTGAAAATAAGTCTATGTAAACCTTATAAACAGCACATTATTAACAATAGAGTGGGCGATAGTGGCCGTAACCATAATGGTTCCCTTTTTGTACACGAACATTCTCGTTTCTCTTTAATCTGCATTCTGTCTATTGCCATGTAATGAGCTGTGATGATTTTTGATTAGCAGTGTTTTTTCCGAATACTTAATACTATTCTTTGATCACTAGGTTAACACCTTGACAACCGCTTGCACCGTTTTTGGTACATAGCGTTCACCGTGCTGACGGCGGAGTGACAGCGGTTCGTATCATCACGCGCTTCTATGGAAGGATATATACATATATATATATATATATGTATATATATATATATATATCACCTGTATCACCTGTCGTCCCGTTGATCGTCGAGTGACTAGAGCGGGTACCAGCAACTCTTCCATTTTTCCCTATCGCGTGCAAGAGAAGCCCAGTGGGTCCTCCTCGCTCTAGGAATTCGCTGAGTATCATATCTTTCTTCCATCGCTTTCGTGAAGAAATCGGACCAACGGGTCAGTGGTCTTCCTTTAGAGCGCTTGACGTCCCGAGGAATCCAGTCGGTAACGGCTCTCGTCCATCGGTTGTCGTTGAAGCGCATCACGTGTCCGGCCCACCTTATTTTCGACATCCTGGCCTCTAGAACGGCGTCTATGATTTTCGATCGTTGACGTATGTCGGAACTTCGGATCCTTTCTCTCATTTGCGAAATACGGGATACTCCTAGCATCGACCTTTCGACTGCGCGTTCGATAACTCCAAGTGATCTTTCATCCTGCTTACGTAGCGACCAGGTTTCTGCTGCATACGTTAGGGCAGGGATAATCGTCGAGTCGAAAAGGTGGGCACGGAGTCGGATGTTCTTTGTCCTCTTCATTACATCTTCGATGCTCTTAAACGTTCCCCAAGCCGCTCGTTTCCTCCTGCTCAACTCTGGGGCTAGGTCGTTCATCATGTTGATTTCACGACCTAGATAGATGTAACTGGAGCATTCGGAAATTGTCGTTCCGTTGAGCGTGAATGGGGCATTAGAAACCCATCCGTTCCTCATGAACATTGTTTTCGTTAGATTCAGTTGAAGACCGATCTTTCCACAGGCGTTATTGAAATCAGTCAACATTCGTTCCGCTTGGCTGATGTTTGGTGTTATGAGAACGATGTCGTCAGCAAAGCGAAGATGGTTTAATTGTCGACCGTCAATTTTCACTCCCATTTCGTCCCATTCTAATGTTCGCATGACGTTTTGTAGGGTGGCAGTGAATAGTTTTGGCGATATTGTATCGCCTTGTCGAACCCCTCTTCTTACGTCAATGGTGATATTGTTGTAGAATGGAGATATTCTGATCGTGAAATCTTTATAAAGCTCACGAAGGATCATTATGCACCGAGTAGGGACGCCCTGGTTATCCAGAGCCTCTATAACCGCTTCTGTTTCCACTGAATCAAAGGCTTTTTTCAGATCGATAAAAGTGAGACAGAGTGGTTGTTTGTACTCTCGCGAAACTTCAATGAGTCTTGTGATCGTGTGGATGTGGTCAATGGTACTAAATCCTTTTCTGAACCCTGCTTGTTCGCATGGCTGTCCTTCGTCCAGTGTTCTGTCAATCCTGTTCAGGATGACTCGAGTAAAGAGTTTATAGACAACGGACAGCAAGCAGATTGGGCGATAATTGCCTAAGTCGTGAAGGTCTCCCTTTTTGAACAACAATACGGTCTCGCTGGTTTTCCATTGAATAGGGACCTTGCATTCTGACAGGTAGCGAGTGAAGAGCCGAGCCAGGGTGTTGATGAGAACTGGCGGCAGGTTCTTCAGGTGTTCTGGTCTGATCCTGTCTGGACCCGGGTGTTGTTCTGTTTTTCACCGACGATATAGCATGTCGGATTTTGGAAGGAAGGACCGGTGGAACGACATATTCGTCCTCTTTCAATTTATATGACGGTAAGAGAACATGGCTAGCGAAGAGATCCGAGTAGTATTGGTGGATGATTTTCTCCATAGCCCTTCTGGAAGCTGTCAGTGTCCCGTCAGGGTATCTAAGTGCAATCATCTTGGTCTTATAGTTGGCGAAGCCTCGCTGGGCTTTGCAAATGCTCTTCCCAGCTTCTGCAGCTTCTGCCATAACTGCTGCTCTTCTCTCTTTAAGGTCTTCTTTTATCGCTTCTCTGCATCGTTTCGCAAGTTCGCACGTAACGTTTCGGTTGCCTGCAGCTCGTGCGATTCCACGTTGACGTATCAGCTCGAGTGTCTGCGGAGACAAGCGTCTCTTCGTGACCTTAGGACTCTCGGCTTTTTTAGCGCTAACGTGAAGATATTCAACGAGTCGATCGTATTCTTCGTCGATGTTGTCGGCAACGGCATCTTCCCAAGAGCCGACTAATGATTTGAATACATCCCAGTTTATGGTAGTTCTGGGACTTCGTTGTTTGAATTTAGCGGCTTTCTCTCCTCTCATCGAAAATCGGAATGTTGCGCGAAGGAGGCGATGGTCTGATTCCGTGTAGAACTTAGGAACAACAGCGACGTCGGTCAGGCAAAACCTTCGATTTGCTATGATGTGATCTATTTCGTTATGGTACTCTCCATTGGGAGACTCCCACGTCCATCGTTGACAGAGAGGCTTTTGGAATTGCGAGTTATCATGGATGGTTTGGGTCGTCATGATAAACTCGGATAGCCTCTCACCCTGTTCATTCCATTCTAGTCCGTGGGTCTCTATGTGCCGTTCTTCAGACGTTCTTCTAGGTCCAATTTTTGCGTTAAAATCTCCGACAATGACCTAGAAGAATGTATGATCTTCTCTGAAGAATTTTTCGAGGTCCATATAGAACGCTTCGACTTCGTCTTCGTCATAGCTTGATGTTGGTGCGTAAGCAACGAAGATGGTCAAAGCCGGCATAGAACTACATCGTTTCAACCGTAATCGTCCGATACGGGTTGTTAGTTGTTCGAACGAATCAATGCTCACGGTCAAATTTGATTTGACGAGGACGCCAACGCCACCGACACCTCTGCGATCGCATGTTCCAAGGAACAGTTCTTCTCCGGTGTCATAGACAGCGTGAAAAGGATGGCGCCTTCTCGTCTCAGCCAGGCCAATGACGTCGTACCTTATTCTTCTTGCTTGAATCAATAGATCTTCTACAGCTGATTGATGGGCAAGGGTTCTTGCGTTGTAGGTACAGATCGTCATTTTAGTCCGTTTCGATCTTGGAAGCCTAGTTTGGCCCTGAGATTTTAGCAGCCTCTCCGTACTCGTCCTACCTGGCGCTGCCGTACCAGGGGCTCTTTCGGGGTCAGGGGAATGAGGCCCATCTTTGTTACTGTTTTTGGCATTTTGATACCCAACGTGTAGCTTGCCAGGCTCTAAACGTGGGGGCTGGGTACTCATGAGTAGCTTGCCAGTCTCTCTTGGAGGAGCGGGAGGAGCTTATTTGTTGGAGGCGACTCCTAACCGCCTCCCATGTACTTCCCAGCCGCTTGATCGCAGGCTTTTGGCCGACTTGACTCGTAGAAAGAGTTTTTGTCAAGTCGGCGCTGCAGAAGCAGGGAACTCGTCCCCTGAATCCACCTGCGTCTCTGGGAAGCACACGGTCGCTTTTGGTTCGCGTTTTATTCCCCTATCCACCACCTGGGGACGCGCCACGTGCTCTCGCGACTAACCGGGCGGGATCCCTCAAAGAGGGAGGTCCGTGGTCAAAGAGGGAGGTCCGTGGTCGTGAATATATATATATATATATATATATATATATATATTCAATATATTTGTTGATTGAGGTTCCGAAGACCATTGTCAGTATTAAATCACGAAATATCACAGAAGAAACTTTCAAAAAGAGTCTTTGGTAAATAAAATGCTCATCTGCTAGAAACCATTGTATTTATCAATAAAAGACTCACATTACTTGGTAAGAAGCTTACTTCTAGTTATTATATATCATCTGCTTCTTACTCTATAGTCTATATTTTTATGCTCATTTGATTCCCTGAAAGATGCCTATAAGGATTTTCGTATTGCATTCCACTAACGAAAAAAAGACGAGGTCTTGCTCTCGAAGTGCGTTATTTCAGTTCCACAGCGGGTTCATTGTCATTATATAGCAGAATTTAGATGTTAATTAAACTCTCCCGGTAAGAAAATTTAGATCATTTTCGAATGTGCTTCTACAAACGTATTTATAGTAGTAAGAACTCTCAGTTGTCTTGAAAATCTTCACGTTGTATTACGAGCTGCATGGATGAAGTCACATCATGTGAAAAGTGCTATTGTTTCGTTCTTCTTTCCAGAGGAGAGTTTTTTTTTTACCAAATTAGCAGTAATCATTTGGCAGTTTGAGAACTGGAAATTTTAGGAATGAGTTTAGTTTCTTTCGAGTACGCTGTTCATACTTTACAGCAACTTTTTGAGATTATATGGTAAAATTTTGATCCTGAGAAACTTTGATTCGATGACGAAATGTTACAGAAGAGACTTCTATGATGAGTTTTATTGAGATGAGCAACCCCATGCACCGGACACCATATATGTTTCAACGAGAAAATCTCATTGTCATGGGTGTAGTCATATTTGGATCTATTATATAACACTCGTTTCTTCCTTTTTTTTTATCTAGTTTTTGTAGTCATTCGATAGCTCGAGTAATACCGATTTCATACCTTTATTTTGAGAAAGACTTTCATGGTGCGCTCCACTAAACTAGAAGAAAGATAATGTTTCACAACTGGAGTTCAGTTTTCAATCTAGCACACAATTTGGTTTAATTTAATGAATCTGTAATTTCAATAAAACTTTGTCGCTATAAGGCATAGAATATAATTGACTGAAGAAATGTTCAAAACTTGTCTTTAGTAGAAATGTAGCCGTTTTTGAAATCTTTCTTTTTTCACTCCGATTTATGTGAACTGCAGCCACATTCTTGAATTGTGTTCGTTAACTTTGCCTTTTTTACGCAGAATAGTACTTTTACTAGTCTATAAGTTACCAAACACTCAGCGAGAAGTGAAGATTTTCTTACTAGCTTGATTTCTTGAAAAATCTTCTTATCACGGTGTAATAAAGAAGAAAAGAGGATTGCGTTGTTTTTGGACTAGATAACATTTTATGAACTTTACACTGCCCTTTTTGTTAAGTTATACAGTTGAATTTTGATTTCTCAGCAAATTTTTTGTTTTAGGAGGACAGATTATTTGTTGGAGAAGCGTTTTTTAGCATGAGGAATGATTTTATAACACTAAATCCTCACTTTCCAAATGCTAAGGTACATCCAAGCGAAAACCGTACATCCAACCTTCAATATGCATAGGAAGTACGCCAATACGCCTGAGAACTCGCGTTCGATAGAAATTGATAGAAAATCTACAAAAACAAATCTACGTTCAACTCTTACTTCTGATTTCTGTCGCACATCTTGTAAGGGTAAGACCGTCTTTTACCACTCATCATCACTTCGATCGCCATAGATTGTTTGTTCGGACGTGTTAGGCAAAGTAAATAACCACATTGCTAAAACGTTATCCATCGGAAGCAGCTGAGTAACAAGGTCTCCGTTTTATTGTTAAACGTCTAAACACGAGGACATGGGATTAAGGGGAGAATTTAATCGGGCGCTGAAGTCGTATTGAGGACATACAATTAAAACGAATACGTAAAGGGCGTAAACGGTTCAAATATCCAGTGTCAAAATCACCACTATGAGGTATGATTGTAGTCCAGAATAAACGCGGCTAATAAAAAGTTAGTACCCATGAAACGGAAGAAAAAAGTCTTTTGTAATTCAAAGAGGTTTTAACTATGGAGTTTACTAATTATCGAAAAACTATTGGGAGTTGGTGTTCAGCTTCACTTTTGGCAACTTTTGATCAATTTCTCATTGTTAGTCAATATCATGACTGCGGTATTTTTTGAAATAAAGTCGTTACGAAACTGAAAGATCTCTATCGTAAATCTGGATTTCAGATGAGTAAACTGATAAAATGATTGATTACTTCAATATATTCTTTGCGCAATGAATTAAAGAGGGAAGCTGTCAACATGAGAATAAAAGATAAACATGGTTTGAGTGTGAATGAACATGGATGAGATAGCATAAAAATTTTCCATAACATCTCATAATTATTGTCTGAGCCAAGATGCCATGTGGCCTGTTAATGGGCTCTTATACAGCACCATGAAAGTTAGGCGCTCACCTGGGAGATTTGGAAACCAGCAAATCAGTTGTGACGGAAGAGTCATCTTTGCGAATTATGTCATTGATTTCATGTCAAGAAAAAACAAGTGAGAATCAGAAGTTTGGCGAAGCTGCCGTTTCAAACAAAATATAAAACTTCATATAAGCTCTACATGGTATACGTGTTAATGATAACGGATATAGAAGAAAAGTGCATGATTTTCATTGGACATTGGTGAAGGTGGTCACTAAGTTTTTATCTTCCAACCCCGACAATAACGAAAAGACCAAATAATACATATGCCATAGTCGCAGGATTGTAGCACGTATCTGCAGTGTTGCCTATTGATTCGATCCAAACGATAGCAGAAACACTCAGTTTCTTCGCGGATTTCGACACTTAGAGACATAAGCAAAATACTCTGAGCAAGTGCTGCAGTCTAGTCAAAGTCAAATAAACATATGTGGTTGTTAATTGGAGTCGCCAAAGATTAGAAAAAAAATCTACTCTTGAGCATTTGAGTTGACATTTGAATCCGATTGAAAAGCTGGCATTCTGACTCGCAGATAAGTAATATATGACTTGCTAGTTCACCGAGTTCGCAAAAGCACTAGATATATTAGACCGGTGCAAAAGTAACTGCGGTCCATGCCTTGCTAAGTTTTCAAAAAAATTTCAGAAAATGAAATTTGAGAAGACTGCAAAATAAATGAAGCTCCAGTTACATTTGCATCAACCTAATATTAGATTTCGTCTTGTGAAACCCTATATTCTCTGACACTAATGATAGGAGCATATAATACAGTTGTATAACGCAATTCTTCAGTGGTCTTGGATTGACACACTGGATTCCGGTTGAGTACGATTTGCCATAAAGCGCGAGTTAGGAGTTTATTTAACGCGTCAATCCAGGCATTCACTGGCCGGCCTCTCAAGTTATGCAGCGTTTCTTGTAGTGAGTGCAGTGTGCAATGCTTCAGAATGCGAGCAATTCTCTGACGAATCTTTAGATTAGCCGAACGACCAAGTGGGAAACAATATAAGGACTTTGTATTACCTAAGAGAATTGAGTGGTGAGCAAAAAAACAGAATCAGACAGAAATCGAAGCCGAGTTTCGTCAACCGGACGCGTGCTACCACCACTCCACCACCGAGGTACATTTGCACCACCACCTATTTTCCAACATCTCTGTGTTGGGCTATCACCCATCAACATTTAATAGGTTTGGTTGGGTATCACCACTCACTCTTCAACATCTCTATGCTGGTTATCAGCCACTGACGTTTAACACGTTCGGTCGGGTATGCTTTTTCGCTCTACAAACCCAGTTGAAACCTATCCTGTTGAAGTTGGTGGCTGATAGCTATCATAGAGATTCCGAATAATGAGTGGTGCTATAGTAGAAGTAGCAAGAGCCCCCGGTATGGATGAAACGCGAGTTCGGTTAACGCCTGAGGCCGTGTTTTTGCTCACCACTCACTTCTCTGTATATCTCCGGAACATCATAACACTGCGAAAAAATGCAGTAAAAATAGTAGAAATTTCGAGACCCCGTTTTATTCAATTATTTGGAATGTCAGAAGAAGGAAACAATATCAGTTCTCAACGTAAACGTCCCACTGATGGAGACATCCTGGTAAAAACAGGTTTACCGCATTGCTAGCCCTATAGCACCTAGAGCACTGTCAGCAAAATAAATAAAAAATTTGAACTTCTACTACATCCACGCTTCATTTTTCCGATTGAATCATGATTTTTGTCTAAGCGTCTCAAACAAAGAGAAATCGAGGAATGACTGCATTTTTTGAAACATTTATTAATTGCTTGTACAAACGTCAACAAAGAAAGGTAGAGCTTTCAATGAAGACTTGCACAATCACAGCTGTTGATTGGTTCGCTGTAAATTTTGATCAGCACGCTATATAAGCCACGTGCTAATCTCGAAAAGATAGAGTTGGTCTGGATGGTAGATTTGACGAGCTCCTACTTAAGAAGTTGTTGTACGGAGTAGAGAATGATGAATGAAGCCCGAGACACCGTTACTGCGGCGCAACACGAGTTCCTCTCAGAGCGATGCCTCTCACAGAACAATTCGCCGCCTCGTTTCCAAGGAGTCGCGAGCTGAAAAAGCTGTTTATTCCTCAAAAGTGCAAAACCTTGAAGCATAAATTGTATGTTTAGTTAATGACGAGGACCTGAGCTTCATGAATGTGGATGGGTTTTTTCGTTTGTTTTTCTTTTAAGCGAGAACATGAAGTGTTGGAGGTGATCATGAAACCTTGTATGAGACAAAGTTTCGTTTTTTCTTTCAGTTTGAAAAAAGTATCCTATAGTGGTGACTTCTTATGGAACCACTATAGAACTACGTGGCGACCTTTCTACGTACGTCTTCTGGAAGATGTTCACCGAGAGCGGAGAGCCATGTCTGAGCTTCAGCCGCTGCTTCTCCTTGAAGGCAATCCGCTAGGCCATAGAGAAATGCATCGGCTAGCACATATCTGTGCGCTTGACATGGAAATCCTAAAATCGTCTTTCAAGAGATCGTCAACAGATTTCCTTCAGTCTGTCATGAAATCAAAGTATCGGCTTTGCAAAAACGTAAAGCATTAGAATTCTTGACAAGTGCGGTGATCTCCAAGCATCAGGTCTATAGGACTGCGATCACTGGAGTGCGATCAGAATAAGGACTCTTATTGAAGAGTAAGGTCCATGAAATGTTCAAAAGACCCTGCGTACTGGTTTCATGAGGCAACCGTTTTAACACTCAACTCCTTTATTTTCCTTGTCTCTCAAATAT
Organism: Parelaphostrongylus tenuis; assembly: GCA_019055375.1. NCBI lineage: Eukaryota > Metazoa > Nematoda > Chromadorea > Rhabditida > Metastrongylidae > Parelaphostrongylus > Parelaphostrongylus tenuis. Next base: position 47,094 of record JAHQIW010002850.1, on the reverse strand, counting down.
TCTTTGTGTACGTTTCCACGTTCAGGAACATATCTTTTGTATGGTCGAACTCGTGTGTGATTTGGATATGGGCTGACCGGAGAACGTCTACTTGAAGAGTGCGTGTGACGAAGTTGCGCGGAAAAGCGTGTGTATTGGTGTGCATGAAAAGGTCAAGAATCTGATAATATCAGTGACTTCAGTATTAGTATTACGCAAAACTTCCGCTAACGATTCCACATAAGGAAGTTTGGTATCTTCTTCTTTAGCTATACATGTGATTACGGTAGATAATAACATACACAATAAACTGAACGTTGTCCCACTCTGCAATCGCGCGAATTCGAACACTAAGCGTTATGTAATTAAGGATCTGTAGTCAAGGAAACTGTAGAATTTACCACAAAATGTTTGATGTAAAACGTAAAGACTAAGCCATTTTTAAAATTTTCGAAACAGGCTACCCCTTAGAGATACACAGCCTTTTTGAAAAGAAATTTCTAAACATGCCGACATAATCAAGGCCCAGCGAACAAGCAAGATGTTGGTTTGCAGCTAGCATATTCCGAAACTCCTGCTTCAAACAGATGATCCAACGACGGCCGTCACCATCTGTGAGCATTTGAGGATCTAAAGAATATCTAGTATACTGCACGTCTACGCAGTCAGTACTTATAATGAATAAACTAGAGTCTTACTTTCATCGCCCACATTAAGCCGACTGAAACGGCCGTCGTTGTTTTCCATCTATAACAAAATGCCTTATAACTAAAATTACTGCTAGAGCTTAATCATCAAAAAGAGATGGAGAGGTCACAATTTGACTTAGAAACCTTAGAGCAAGTACGGTAACATAAAAACATGCCCAAGAACATACTTCTCCCGAATACATGCCAACTTGTATTCCTTGTCGACGGGCAATATCGGGCTCAGATCGCCCAAGAATCTCCGTTACAAGCTTAAATTGGAACAGTGACATCTTGATTGAGATTCTCTCTATTAGGCAACCAAACGTCTACATACTTGTCTTTTGTCCATTTGCGCTGAGTTGATAGTTAGCGGTATGCGATGTGTCTCATTCGAATGGAATTCCGCCCTCTGCCGTTGAATATCACTGTGGATTTGCCAAGGCCGACAAGTGTGGAAAACTGAAATCCACTGCGAATGTCGTATAGTGGAATAAAGTCTCAGAGAAAGAGAGGTAATTATCATTTGCTGCTTAGAAATGAGAAGTGTCGTCCTCGTAAAACATACAGCCAGAAGCTCTTTATGCTGTAAGAACTGCACATGAAGCTAAATCCGATCCTCGAAGTAAATCGTCCGATGTCATCCCACTCTGTTCCTCCCATAATATCGCGAAAGCATTAGTTTTAACACAGTTATCCTACAACAGAATTCTCTTCTGCTAGGCAGACATAGAAGCATCACTAACTCCTTGTTTGGTACCATTTCCTACCAGGCTCTGAATCTTTACTAATCATGTCTATCTGTAACTGAGAGAAAGAAACGCAACAAGCTTATTTCGTTAAGTGAGATCGAAGGGAAAGTTAAGAATGCTTAAACCCATATTAGGCACCCTTTTTTCAATAATCCAACTGTCATGTAGGGCGCATCAAATATGTATAAAAACTTCTAAAAATGGCTGAATTTAGTGCTTTCCTAAAAACATATGCCTTCCTTGCCATTTATATTCACATCATCTTCGTTGTCATGCTGCTCCGCAGACGCCTCCTATCGGTTGCCGCCACAAATATGGACTTTGTTCCGGAAACACAAGTAGTGCAGGACCACATTGAATCACCAGGGCTCGAGCCGCCAACTCTAAGTACAGTATACTGTATTGCTTAGAGGCCATGTATTTCAAACCTACCTTCAGCAAAATGTGAATGCTTTCACTTTCTTCTAGATACACATCTTAAAGCTAACACGCATCCTGCAATCTTTAATATGACGTAGGTATACGTATTGTGTAGTGCTCTAGTATTAACCGCATAAAGAGTAAGTTTTTTATGCTTCTGCCTTTACATATCCTGGTAAAACTCGTCACAAAACTATTGCCAAATCAAATTTCTTCCATTCCTACCTTGTCAATAACCCCGTCTCTGAGACTGAACTCGTTCATTGCGTATTCGGCCATCAAGCACATTCCATCCACATTACCAAAGGTCTGTACTGCAGCGATAAGAAAACGCAATTCCTAATCTTGATTTGTTCATGTCAAAAATAACGTCCAAATGACACTACAGACCACTGCAGAATGAATTCAAAACACGTCCGAATAAATATATTCTCAGTGTCGAAGTGAACCGAATGCATTATTGAGAGTACGTTTTTGTAAATTACTTTATTAATCGCACCATAATTTTATCAATGCGCCCATTGGTTTGATCCATAATTACTTTGTGGACCATTGCACGATCCTTTTCAAACTTTTCTGCGAACATTTGATGAAGGTTATTTCCTGAGAAGTGTTTGATGAATTGCTTTGAACATAGGTCTCTTGTCTAGTTATGAATTTGATATCGAATTTGATACCGTGGTTTTTCCCACATTGGGTATCATAACTACAGCTTAATCATAAATGAGTAGAAGAACAACCCGTACCATCTTCTGAAGGGTTGATCAACCGTTCAACAGTGCAGAATTGGTTCTCCTCATCGTCATCGTCGGCCACCAGTGGAAGGCTATGGAAATGTTCAATAAGTTGCGCAGCTCGTTGATAACGACGTGGTCGGTAGCTGGAATTTCAAAGCTTCAAGAACTTCTGATAAGATTATATGAATGATATTTATCATATTATGAATTATTAATAACGATTAGTTTGTTGATTGTTAGAGGTTTCTCTATGAATGTAGATTATTCATCGGCGAAAAGTGTTTAACAAGTCATTTCTCACGGTCGCTCGGTTGTTTGGTCGGCAAACTACAAAATTGTTGTCCTCTCATTTTAGTCATAAAGAGAAAGTTTCGAAGATTTTGCACAAACTAAGGCTCCTAAGTATCGGAGGAAATTGCACTATGTCAGCGTTAAATATCTCAATCATGTGAGAAGACAGATTCTCAAACCGCAGTCAAGCACACGCGAGCACATACCACCCACCTACACTGATAATTCTACGCGATGAAAGAACCGCTGCGGCTGTAAAGATCTGCGGTTTGGGATCAAACCAGTTACACGTGCATACTGTAGAGCGTCTCTAGCCGCTGCAATGCATATTCCTGTTATTTGTATGAAATGAAATCATTGGTGGTCGCTCAGCAAGATACGTGGGAGAAACCTGTTGTTCATCGTTTCCTGACAATCAATCACTGATCACTAGTGGAGGAGGAGGAAATATAAACAGAAATGGTTTTTTTCTAAAAAAAAAGGCATGCCTACAAATAGTGGCTATTCCTGGAGTAATCTATGAAGGTGCCGAAGGGTAGTCGTTGTGCATCTAACCGTGCAAGCTCCACCGCTCTGTTGGTCCACATCTGAAGAGGAAAATCTTTCCAAGAATAACATTCAGTTAATTAAAAATTCAACACACCTGCTGCTCATAAAATGTAAGTTTCTCCCATGCTGGTCTAGCCCTTTCGTACAAAAATTCACATAGCGGAGACGTGGGACCGCCAAGTCTACTGCCGAGATGCTCTGCATACAGTTCGAAACCCCACTCCATCTGTACATCATTGAATGTTGGGATGCATACACCAGCAATAATTGACAAACTTACACACATTAGCCAATGAAGACGACAGCTTCGTTGTACTATGAGCTCAAAATGAATCAAACCGCCAGTTAAGCTTTATATACCTTACGACCACATCTCAACGTGTTTGTTTTCGCTTTGATAGTAATTGCTTTATCAGGTAAAAGTTGTATACGTTATCCTTGCTATCCATTCAACGTCCAAGTTATGATTAGCACAGCGTTTATATATTGAATTCCAGCATCAATTCCCTCGTGTTGCAAAAGGTTTTTCCGCTCTGCAGTCGAACTGCGCGAAAGTTAGCCCATTCCTCACAATTTCGGCATTATGATGCTCATGTCGCTACGGAACTTTCATGACTTATTTAGCTTTCGCTACACGCATGCGTCAATTGACTGGCTTAAGATCCCAGATTCCGCTTTGAAATCCTTACAAATTCTTTTCACAATTTATTTTTTTTCAAATAGAAGAAAAAAATCGAATCGAGCAACAGGACAACGATATCGAAAAAAAAACCGCTACTATTTACCAAACAAAGACTAATTTCAGTGCACGTAAAAGTGCTTTGAATTACACCCTCTAACGAAGGGCCAGTCCACGCTTTGATTGGATGAAACGGGATGGATGTAGTATTCGTTTGTTTCAAAATCATTTGAAATCTGAACGTGTGGTTCCTGATTTTTTCGCCAATAATGTTTTGCGAATAAGACTTGAAACAAAAGATTTCTTATAGACACTTTCCAGGTCGAAGACACTGAAAAACTTTGCCCACTCCAAAGTGTCGATTTTATTAAGATTTTTCTTAATTGGTGTTAGCCTTTGCAAACCACACATGCATCTATCAAATCCTTAATTCTGAATTTAAGCAAGAAATAGCATCAAGGGAATTTTGGAATGTAACAAATTGCGTAGTGTTCTATCCTATACTTCTTGTGAGCAACCGATTTCAATACACGACAATCCATAATTTTGTTCTCGCCTGTCATAATGATTGTCCATTGCAAAAGCACTTCACTAACATTTTGTGGTGAATTCTACAATTCCCTTGACTACAGATGCTTTATTACATAACGCTTAGTGTTATTGTAGTCACGAACTTGGGTTTCCCAATGAGTGGACTATAATAAATGAAAAAAACCGCAGTAAAAAAGTATTCTAGAAAAAAAAAACAAACAGTGGAGAATGAAATGCACTAGATGCAATACACTTCGCCCATTTCGTTATCCTCACTTATGCTGGCATAGAATGCATCTTAGACATTGCATGTTATCATCTACCGTAATCACATGTATTGACCAAAAGAAAAAAGATTACGGAAAGCTTTCTTCAAGTGGAATCGCTAACGGAAATTCTGGGTAACACTGATACTGAAGTCACTGATATTATTAGATTCTTGACCTTTTCGCGTACACCGTTACACACGTTTTCCGCGCTATCTCGTTCGCACGCAGTTCTTCAAGTATCTACTCTCCGGTCAATCCATATGTTCTCGACAACGGCTTTATCAAGAATCCGGGTTATAAATATGGATTCTCAATGCGTAATATTTGAAAAATGTTGCTTTAGCACAGTAAAATAGAGACGATAATTGTGAGAGCGTTAAAAGAAACAGGAAACCCTTCAACTACGATACAAAACCGTACGGGCGGCTGATGACATTGTGCTCAGATAATGGACGAATGTTCTGACAAATCACACACGTGTTCGACAAAGGATATGTTTCTGAACGTGGAAACGTGCACAAAAAAATATTTGAGAGACAGAGAAATTATGTGAAGGAATTAGTTTTTAACGACTGCCTCATGAAACCAGTCCGCAGATTCTTTTAAAAATATCTACTTTCAAAATAGTCCTTATTCTGATCGCACTCCGGTGATCGCAGTCCTATAGACCTGATGCTTGAAGATCACCGCACTTGTCAAGAATTGTAATGCTTTACGTTTTTGCAAGGTCGATACTTTGATTCCATGACAGACTAAAGGAAATTTGTTGACGATATCTTGAAAGGCGATTTTAGGATTTTTATGCTAAGAGCACAGATATGTGCTAGCCGATGCATTTCTCTATGGCCTAGCGGATTGCCTTCAAGGAGGAGCAGTGGCTGAAACACAGATATGGCTCTACGCTCTCGGTGAACATCTTCGAGAAGACGTTCGTAAAACGGTGGTCACACAGTTCTATAGCGGTTCGATGATAAGTCACCATTATGGAATACTTTTTTCAAACTGGAAGAAAACGAGACATCTTTGTCTTATATAAGGATTTAAATCACCTTCAACACTTCATGTTCTCGCTTGAAACAAGAACAAACGGAAAATCCCATTGACATAGCTATCTCAGCTCTCGACTCCTCGGGAACGAGACGGCGAATTGTTTTCTGAGAGGCGTCGCTCTGAGAGTAACTCGTGTTGCTCCGCAGTGACGGTGTCTCGGGCTTCATTATCATTCTCTACTCAGTTCATCAGCTTCTCAAATAGGAGCTCGTCACATCTACCACTCAGACCAACTCTATCATTCTGAGAAGAGCACGTGGCTTATATAGCGTGCTGATCAGAATTTACAACGAACCAATCAATTGTTGTAATAGTGCGAATCTTCATTGAAAGCTCTATCTTTCTTTGTTGACGTTTGTACAAGCAATTGATAAAAGTTTCAGAGAATGCAGTCTTCCCTCAATTATTTTTCGACTAAGAAGCTAAGATAAAAATTATGATTCAATCGAGAAAATGAAACATGGCTATAGTTAAAGTTTCAATTTATTTATTTTGCTCACAGTACTCTGGATGCTATAGGCTAACAATGCGGTAAACCTGTTTTTTACAAGGATGTCTCCATCGATGAGACGTTAGTGTTGAGAGCTAATTTTATTCCTTTTTTCTGACATTCTAAATTTATAGTCTTATTTATAGTTTCGGTGTAGTAATCTATTCTTCCTTGACAGTCGAAGTTTCGACAATGCGCTGGATTGGCTGCTGTATCAAGTTCACAAAATATGATAATTCGCATTAGCTACGACCTTTACTAGCCATTGCATATTCCAGGCAATGTAATTGCACCACGTATAACTGTGTCTTTTTCTAGGTACTGTGAGAAATTGAATCCGTTTGCATGAAGAATTTTGTGCAGCTGCTGTTTCTTGATGTTATATCTATGGAGGATAGCTTTAAAGCTGCTTAATCTTACTATCGATGTGAGTGCATTACTCCATTACAACTGCAGCTTGCTATGTTGTTGCGAATATCTAAGAGCTTGCCTTTCAGCACCGTCATGTCAAGAGAAAGAGATGATCAAGCCTTGTGAGAAGAAGACTGGGAAACTTTTGAGGACGAATAATTGGAAAACATGTTCCAAGACTTGGCTGTAAGAGCTGACGAGCACAATAATAACGAATCAGACGCGAGCATGAACAAAAACGTGTACACTCCACAAATTTTTTGAGGATGACGATGACGGACGATGACGGACGATGCACAACGAGCTCTTTCGAATGTCGACAATGCAATTGGTGAATGGACCAAGAATGTGCAGCCTCACACCGTCTTGCCCCTCGATGACGTAGCGGCAGGTGTCCACCACAGTATTGTTACCAGATGCCGGCAACCAGCTCTTGTCTACGAATTGCTCATGACCGATCTTTGGGAAATGATTGTAGAGCAGACAAATATCTATGACACTCAGAAGAACGCCGATTGGGAGGATACCACTGTGGAAGAAATGAAGACATTCATAGCTTGTGTATGCAAATGAGCGTTGTAAAGCTACCACACCTAAAAAAACATTGGAGTAGCCACCCGTCTTTTAGAAACCCCTTCCTAGGAGTATAAGATCGTGGAGAGTTACAACAAGCACAAGTTGCTCGTCAATTGCACTGACGAAATGGTTGCATATTGCTCAAACACCAGGAAGACATGTAAATGGTGAGTGCATTTGATGCGGTATTGATTTGCAATATCTATTTCCACAGTTCTAGTACATTAGCCTGTTTTACCACCTGGTGACACATGTGTCTGATGAACACGTGAAAAATCTACAAAGGCTGCGTGAAAAAAGCTCGTTAACCGATTTCAAGATGGATGTTTATCTCAAATACTTACAAGATCATATCGCTCCACAGTCTACACCCAGGCGTATTCTCGAAGTCGCTTTTCCACGTCCTGGACGTTATATTGGATGTTATAGAAAATTGGTAATACGTGTAAATACTGCTTATACTAGAAACAAAGCTAAAAGAGTAAGCAAGAGGTGCAGTCGATGTAAGCTATATATTTGTGCTATCGACCGCTCTTTTACAGACCCGCCTATATAGCACTACACCTATCTGCTCAAAACATGTCATATCTATATATTTGTTTTTCTTCGCTTCGGCTCATTGGCGATGTGTTGCTAGGCGTTCAAGCGTTCGACAAGTTGTATAATTTAGGTCGAAAAATCATGTCGTATAGTACTGAAGACATTTATGAACCGATAAGTGATAATTTTAGGCTTTGATGTTTATTGTTATAGAACGCATGATTTGTTGAATGCAACAAGCAAAATTTTTTGCAACGCGGGTGAATGCTGAGCGGTGCTGCTATTTAGGGTGAACTGCTGATGAACGATGGTTGCTGTATAATTTATTGTTTGCTGAATAAATGGTCCAATCAAGAGATCAACGGCATCAGTGAAAGGCGTCAAAAATTTGGGTGAGGAATATGCACTTCTTCGGAGAGCTATACTACAAATTGATCATTGTGAGCTTTTTGAATATTTAATCAGACAGCGTGCTAAAAGTCACACGACATAAGCTTCTTGAAAATGCCATGAATCGAAAAAGTCCGTTTCAATTTTACACTGTTGCATGTCGTCAAAAATAAGAAGTAGAAAGTGGAGACGCGTTATTTTCCTCTTGACGTTACGTTGGTACTGAAAAGTGGGAATTTTCAGAACAGGTAGACTTTAGTTTTGCTGAAAAAAGGCTCTTATAGAAAATCTTTAGTAAAACACCATTCCTTCTGATCATAGATTGTCTCTAGGGTACGAATTTCACTATACAATCGCCAAAACACCCACTGCGAACTTCAAGAGACTACATGTTCTCTCAGAGTGTGAAATGTAATCTTGACTCCCTTGATTCACGACACCAAGAAATCAGTTCAAAAAATGTTAACTTGGCTCTTAAAGTCTACATTTTTGAACTATAAAACGACTATTGAAACTCTACTGTAAGTCAAGCTTATACGATTTCGAAGCAAGCAAAGCACTCCGGAGCGAAACGCAGATTTAGTTAATGGTATTTAGAGCGCTTAAAAAAGTTACATTTGTTGTTTAATTCAAAAAAACTAAGCATACATTTAAAATCATCATTTCTAAAGCTTCCGAATGATTGCTGAAACTTTGGTGAAAAACCTTTGCTCTGCGAAAAGACGATGTGAGCACGGGTACAAATCACCTTGTAAAGAAAATCATGTAGTATCAGAGTAACACGAAGCTGTAAGACAAAGAAGCGTTAGGCTTGGCTTCAGAACTATGAAAGAAAAAAGATTATTTATTGCGCTTACAGTGGAATGAAAACGCTCTAAGAAAATATTAGGTTTCTCATAAGCTCTGACACTAGGGCAATAAACACCACATTTATTAATCAAAAGTAATTATAACTGATTAGCAACACTATTCAAGATATGCGCTATCAGGGTGACCATATTTCTGCCATCTTTCACGTAACAACTCAATATCGCTCTCATAAAACTCGTCATCTTTGGATTCAAAGAAAGTTGACAATCTTTGACGCAAATGATTGATGTAACAGAACTTCTTCTTACTTAGAAAGTGCTCCAGCGAGAAGCAGAAGTAATAGTCAGACGGCGAGAAGTCAGGACTGTACGGTCGATGATCCAGCAACTCTCAGCACAGTTCGGTCATCGTCCTCTTTGTCGATTTGGCGATATGAAGTATTGCGTTCTCTTGGAGCAGGATGAGATGGTGGCGACGTTGACGTAACATGGTTCGATTGCAGCGGTTCACGTGCTCTTCAACTAGGCACAAATCCTTGCGCGTTTCCACGGTTGACGTTCACGAATGCCGACTGTGCATCGCTTCCCAATTTGTACTCGCAAAGCAGCAAACTGCGACAAAAGCTTCGTTAGCGGCCATGATACGGCAACTATCGACAAATCTGGTATTCGAAGAAAAGCTGGGAAAATTTTTCACAAAGCGGTATTGATTTGCTGCCTGATAGTTGGTAAGAAAGTGTGCTCAGGCTGATGGTGCATACTTTGAATAGTGTTGTTAAGCATTTTTCTTTACACCTCCTCAATAAACTTGGTGTCTATTGCCCTACTGCCAAAACTTTTGAGAAGACTTAATACGGAAAATAAAAGAGTGAGCTCCAAAACCTAGCAAAAGTGAAATCAATTAGTAGAAAACATTATTGTTGATTTATTGCTAATGCTGACTTTGGAAATCTGGTCCGCTGTTAACTTCACAGAACAACAATAAATTGTATTTTGAAGGACTTCCATCTAACTCAAAATCGTGAAGGATAAAGGACAAAGCTCTCGGCGATCAATCCCTGAAGGACGGGCCGTGCATTCACCTTGGACTTTTAGCTACGTTCGAGGTGACTGAATGAAAATCTGTCTTTCACAATGAGTCCGGTGACCTACTGATGTACCTGTTCGCTGACCCCAGCGAGATGGGATGCTTGGTGATCCCTGAGCGCGAGGTCGAACCAGTCGACTATCGAATTGATCGATGTGAGTGGCCGAGCACCTCTAACCACTGCGCTACACGCGCTTTACCTACATAGAATATTTTTCGATATTTCATGTAAACAAGTTACATATGTATACACATATGCATATACAGGGTGTGAAAAATCATAATTGCCGATAATTTTATAACTCTTTGTTTGCATTTGGTCTAAAATGTGCTTTATTAGTCTACTTTCAGTACTGATTAAGTGGTGAATCGTAAAAATCAATGTATCGCAGTAGTCGAGTTGCACAAGACGAGAATGAGAACGGGGCGACATGGTTATAAATAACTAGCTTCAACCCAAAAAATGTCTGCGGAGTCGTGAAACGCTTCAGATAGACTGGAGGAATTGATGACGGTCCTCCAACCACCGCGTCTACTCCGGAAAATAACCAGACGATCTGTTGACAAATTCAAAAAAAAACCCAGAGCGCTCATTGCGCAAAATGGTTCACGAAGCTACGGATCAGCGAGTGGAGCATCCGAAACATTGTCAAAACTGCGTAGCTACAAGATCCCTTGTGTTTACTTTCTGGACGAAAAGATAGTCTGAGCCGCATAAGCGCCACCGCAAAAATGCTGGTGCTCTTCCTCATCAGAAACGTCAAAATAAACGCTGTCAGCTACCAGCAGAAAGTTTTACGGGGCGTGCTGAAGTCTTAGAGTACTTAACACATTAGTGCCGACGGATTTGGGCCTCAGCAGGCCTGGGCTCCTGCGCATTTGGCCCGCACTAACTGATTGCCACATGTTAAAGCAGTTTCCACACTTTTGAGTCAAAGACAACTGGCCGTCAAACCCATCAGATCTCAACCCAGTGGATTAGTCCATGTGGTCCATACTAGAAAAAAGTCTCGGCTATTCGCTACACCAGCACAGACGCGCTTAAAGCGGCTTTAACAAGCGCTTAGGACGAGATTATGGTGTAAACGTGTGAGAGCATCGTTGGGAATTTTCGCAAACGACTTCATAGATGTATAGAGGCCAAAGGAGGCAATTTTGAGAACTTGTTGCAACCTTCTTTGTATATTGTTACATCTATCGATCTAATAAACGTAATTATTACATCAGTTGAATGAATTCATTTGTTTGAGCAGTAGTTTTTTACTGTTGAAATATCTGAATAGACAGAACTTTTCCGCACCCTGTATACACAATTATGAATAATATGTAAGCATATATAGATCCACATGTTTGCATATATACACGTACATGCATATGTATATATGTACATTATATATATACATATATATACATATATTCTACACATATATATGTACATGTATATATGTGCGAGTATGGGATATATAGATGTACACGTACATATACATTACCTGTAAGGAGTTTCTTCAGCATATAAGTAACAGAGCAGTTATTGCACATCCATTATCCTATATCATGAAGACTAATCTAATAAAAAAATCTACTTCAGACAACAATTCCCTCGATGTCTTTCTGTCTTGTCGTTATGATGAAAACACTAGTGCATAGAACTGGGTAGAGAAGATGCTGTATGATCCACCAGGATTGCACAAGCTTACTATGTATTCGCCATTCTCATCAAGAAGCTCAGCTCAGCATAGTCAAGTGCTCTTCTTGCGTCCAAGTGACGAGACTTACCCTAAAGTGCTAATGATCACCTAACCTTCCATTTCTAGTAGCTTAGAAGCGTTCTTCAAGCCAAATCTCAAGTACCTATAAGCATCCTCAAAGTACGGGGAAATGGAAGCTGCATTAGGATGCAGTGTCTCCAAAAGAAAAAAACTCAAAACAATAGAGAACTTCCAAGTGGCTAAAACCTCTAAAATTCTGTATGAGTTCATGATGTTCTGATGCCTCACTTTGCTTGAGCTGTACAGCGACTGCTTTATGCAGCAAAGACGTCATCATCGAATTTGAAGCGACAGTCTTATGAGAAGTACTCAGTACTTCTCTTAAGACTGTCGTAGAAAGTTGAATAGGGCGACAGCGAAAATTTTGGTGACAGCTAATATATATTCAACAGCGCATGTAAAAAGCAATCCACAGTTGTACCTGTAAACAAGGATACCCATAAAACACGGAGTTTGATATCCTACTTAAGTCCAACCAAACTAGCATCTCGATAGTTTCAGCAGGTAGTAATGAAGATTCAGATGAACAGAAGGAAGGAGGAGTCGATACAGTATAGCAGGTTATCGAAAATGTATAAGGTAAAAAATCATGCTCTGCGCTTTTCTGTAAGCAAAACAGGCCTTCTCACCACAATATATGGCTTGAAAATCAGAATTCTAAGTCAGGAATTTATTAGGCAGTTCCATAAGTTCCGAAACTAAGCAATAAACACCTAGTTTACTAAGCAGAAGTGATTAAGATAGCATGATTTTGGTTTCGTTCAGATTGCTGCGAACATTCTGGATAGCAATTTGCCTGCACTTGCTCTAAGACGAAGCTGTCGTAGGAACCATTTCGCTTGCTAGTCATGTACGATTGGCGCATAGAGGAATATATCAGTGGAGCGGCGCGTAAGATTAATGGAGCTTCCCATGGAAAGCCCGAGCGCGGCTGATCCTCTAGGACTGTTCCCTACAGTTTTGAACTTCGCAAATCACTTTCTAGCTGCCCTTTCTGCAACAGTATCATCGCCTACGCTTCAGTAATCTTGCGGACCATTTTACTAGCACTTTCCTCTACGAGCCATTCGCGCATGAGCAGCAATCAAATTTGCTTCAAAAATAGCTCCATCTTGAAGGAAGCATAAGCAAGTTGTATAACAAAATTTTGCAAGAAATTGCGCATATGAACGATACCAAAATCATGCAGTTTTAATTACTTCTCCTTGATAAATTTGGTGTTTATTGCTCTAGCGCCAAAACTTGTGCAACGACCTGATAAAAGCGTGAAAATGGTCATGTCCCTAAAAAGCTTAGAACTCAATTGCTTGGGAAATTGCACAAGACAGGCACTAATAAGGCAACACTAGCACCTGTTCAAACAACACAGTCGAAGGAAGTCACACAGAAAGGCATACACTTAGCAAAGACACATCCACGCAGAAAGAGATCGACACTGCCATTCGGAAGTTCCGTCAAAGCTAGACTTATGTGAACATCCCCAGTGTCCTAGTAGAAATTAGAGTGCTCGTGAAGACAATGTGAAGACGCCTTATCAAACCTATTCAGAAATACCAGACAAATCAGTCAACAAATCCCAAAAATAAGTAGTAAATGTCAAGAGGAAACTGAACGGGATCCCTCGATAACTCACACTTATTATGCACGCTTACTATTATTATGCTGTTGTGGCAAGTACCAAAGCGACATATCTTAATCCTTTAGGGACCATGAACCCAACCCTCTGCGTCTTCAACACCCAGAGTGCTGCGTCTAACAAGGAGCGTGTTGCGTCTAACGATAAGCTGGGATTAGACGCAATACGCTTTATGTTAGACGCAACACGCTAGGAGTTAGAGAAGCAGAGAATCAGGTCCATGGTCCTGAAAGGGCTAATAAATGGAATGAGGAAAATGACTAATAATCCAACATCCTATTATAACCACGCTTGAATAACTGTTTAGAAAGTGGAAATTTTACGTCCATCTTCCTTCACATTTCAAATAAATGAACTGAGGAGAAGGATGAAACTAACATAAGCTCTCCGATTTTTCTTCCATGTCTCCGCTTTACGCTTTGATTCGACAGGCTTGGAGACGAAATCGGGAGGCAATTGCGAGGGCCAGTTCCTGGAACATGAAATTCAAAGGAGCAGTTGCATAAACTCAGAAATTTAACATTCCGTTTCACCTGTAGTGCTCGGTACGATGAATTTTCTTCAGTCCCGTACACAGTCCAAAATCTGATAACTTTACATGACCCTAAAATGGACATATCTGTGAGGCGATTTCTTTCAAACTTTTCACGACTATTGAAGGCCGATAAGCGTAGTTTTACCAGAGGACGTTGAAATTCGGAACATATAACAGAATAAAATTGAGAAAAGAACAAACCCGTGCATCCAGCAACAAGTTATCAGGCTTTACGTCGCGGTGAATAAAGCCTAGATTATGGATAAATTGAATGGCGAGTGTTGCTTCAGCAATGTAGAATTGTGCTGCCTCTTCACTTAAAGTGTCCTTCTTGATGAGCAATGTCGTCATGTCTCCTGAAAACAACAGGAACTGAATCTCATTTATTCAGCATCGATTTGAGAGAAAACTGTAATACATGTGTGGATAGCGCGCATGTGGAGCAGTGGTTCGAGGAGACCTGCGTCGCACACAAGGCCGATGGTTCGACCTCGCGTTCACGGCTCACCAAGCCATTCAACGCTACGGAGTTAGTGAATTGGTACCAGACTTGTCTGCGAGGATAGCAGTATTGACACGATATATTGTTAGGTCGTCGTGAGTTATTGTAAAGTCCAGATAAGCATTCAGTCACCACCAACGATGCCATATGAATACGAATGCATGGCAGATCTCTCAGAGATTGACAAACGCGGAGAGCTTTATCGTTTATTATGTGTAAAAAATTGTAAATCACGGATGATCGAATAAGACTATTAAATAAATGACATGAGGGAAAACGATAAAGGATTCTTCCTGATTAAAGGGGAACATATGAAAAACCTCTCACTCGCTGGAGAGGAGCTTTCATAGGAGTGTTAGTAACCATGCAGAAGCTCAGACTTGAGGCTACAGCCCCACGAAGCGATTTTCGAAAGACTTCTTTTGATGCTGCTACAAAAGGAGAATTCTTAGCTTCAGACACGCATATTTCTCGCCGGACAGAGCTCTTTCTTTGAACTATCATTAATCATCCGACAGCATAATCGAATTTGATTCTACACTGTGTTATACCTTGATACGACCGTTTCTCTTAAACGATGCAAGCAAAATTAGCTGCAACGCAGCTGGTAATATCTAGTTCCCATGTGGGAGAAACGGCGTCCCCCGCAATCATGTGGGCGCTGGCTGCGGCGAACAGTGAACTGTCGCGCAATCAACGACTTTCGAGCCTATGAAAGGCTAGTGAAGTATCGCTTCAGCAGTCCACGTGGCCGCCACACCCATCGCGACGTGCGTTGGCCAGATTGGTCCTTTCTCACACATCAAATTCAACTTGTTTCACCTGTTGCGCTGCAGTGAGAAGGTCTTTTCATGATACAAGCACAGCATTGGCACCCAGGAAGCACTGCGGTATCTTGTGACTACTAATAATCCAAGGAAAGAGCTCTGTCAGGCGAGAAATATGCACTGGTTCTGTGTGGAGTTTACAGCATTATAAAATGGTGCCTTGAAAAACCGACGGCGTGGAGCTGTAGCCAGAAATTTTTGCTTTCAGATGGTTACCAACACTCCTATAGAAAATTCCTCTCGCACGAATGAGGTCGGTTTTTCATTTCTTCCCTCATAATCAGAAAGAACAAACCTTTTGCTGGACAAACACTTTGTGTCAGACTCTTTGCAATCATTCGAAAGCCTTAGTCTCGGAAAACTCAAAAATGAATTTTTTTTCAAAAAGGGCTCTTTACAGATCTGGAAACATTCTAAATGACATCGTATTGCGCGAGCATCATGCATAATCGTGAGGTTTTTTTTCTATTCATCCGGAAATTGTTTCTCTGTTTCGTAAAAATTCTTAGGTTTTTTGCATTTATCTTCCAACAAGAAAAAAAACGTATTACGTGTTCAACAAGGAAAAGTTTGAAAAATCCCTGCCCGATAACGAAAATGATCTAGAAAAACTGAATGGAGCCCTTCGTGTCGAGTGTTTTTTGGAAGTCGCTCAAAATAATATAATCTGATAACATATTATGAGTCTTTAATGAGGTATTTTATGGTACTTATGCAGTGCAAGACACGCGTTTCGCAGTTAGAGCCCCGTCAGTTGCACAATGCCTTTCGATTCAGTCAGTTCTGCGGAGCGATATCCCACACATAGACGAATTGACGCCGAAATATTTACACCTACCGCTAGGTAAAAAATCACCCAATGGGCAATGTTGTCCACTCAACTGCTCGCCGTTGGCAAAACATGACTGTGGTACCTTTCGTTTCGAGTGTTTCTGAGACCTCGCTAAAAACAACATAGTTTACTTTTCATGAGGTCTTAAGGTTCAGAACATGTCACCACATAATATTGTTTTGAGCGAGGTCTCAAGCACTCGAAACGAGAGGTTTGACAATCATATTTTAACAGCCACGACTAAGCAAGTGTAAAACACTGCCCGTCGTGTGATTTTTTCATCTAGCGGGAGGTGTCAATATTTCGGCGTCGATTCCTTTATCTAAGGAATATCTCGCCGAGGAACTGACTGAACGACAGGGCACCGTGCAACTGACGAGGCTGTAAGGGCGAAATACGTGCTTTGCACTGTATGAGTGCCAATAAAAACCTCGTTGAAGGCTCAGAATATTTTACCACATCGAATGCAGTCCGACAGAATGTCTAAGCAATTCAAAATCTAGCAATTAGAATGAGATATGATGAACGAAAAGATAACGTGTACATACCTCCAGGTAGAAATTCCATAACGAGATACAAATTAGCAAAATCCTTGAGTGAATAGTACATCTTTACAACCCATTCACAGTCCGCTTCTGATAAAATGTCTCGTTCTGCTCGAACATGGGCAGTCTGGAAAATAGGAGATAAAAAAGAAGAATGTAGGTTTCAGAAAGGAATTACCTGTTCTTTCTCTAACATCTCACTTTGCGAAGAATCTTCATCGGCGTAGATATGACCACTATCGATTTTCTGTACCAAGCGAACCTAAAATAATTTGAGAATTCTGCTCATTATTCTTGAAATTTAGCTCAACAACAGAACTTGATTTTAGTGTGATAAAGATTTCAATCTATACTGAATTTGAAAGAGAACAATTATGGCATTTAATTATAAAAAATGATAGCAAAATGAAGCTCGCGGCGTTGATCGATCCCTGAGAGATGTGCCATGCATTCCACTACGTGAAGTATCGTTAAGAAGTGACTGAATGGACATATGAGCTTCACAATGACTTGTGGTGTTCCTACTGATTTATCAAGTCAGTGTTGCTATCCTCTCAGACAAGTCTGGTACCAATACACCGACCCAGAGGGGATGGAAGGCTTGGTGAGTCATGAGCGCGAGATTGAACCAACGAACGCGTGTGCGTCGCAGGACATCTTTGATCACTGCGTCTCATGCTCCTTTTATTCAAGATATTTAAATAAATGACATAAGAAAAGTTAATAAGAAATTATTTAGAGTCGGAAAGTAGGAGAAAATAACCTCTCCAAATGCACCACGTCCTATGACCTTCAAACTTTCGAAATCCGTCACTTCTAGGCGAGTTCGTTTCAACGAAGAAAATCGGTCTCTTTTGCATATTGGATCTTTCGTCGTTTCTCCTTTTCGTCCTCACTAATGCCTATAAAACAGAAAAGAGTGCACTTTTCTGCTAACGGAGGGGGTTTTCTGAAGGGCCTTTTTCTGCTGGACAAAACTTTCCGCTCGCTCTATAGCTTGAATCTCGGAAGACTCAGAAATGCGCTCGTGATTCAAAAAAGCTCTCTTACAACGCTGTAGTAGTGGAAATGAAATTGTGTTACTCATACGCGTATTTATCGCAAAATTCTCAAAGATTTACGCTATCCTATGGCTAATGACAGTTTAGGGAAAGAGTTTTGTCGTGCGAGAAAAAACGCGCCATAAGGCGTGACGCTTATGAAACACAATTTTTTCGTTCAGTGCTACAGCGCTATAAGAATGCCTTTCCAAGAAATAAATTCATTCGTGAGTTATCCGAGATTTAAGCTTTCCAATGACTACGATTAGTTCAGTGAAAAGATGGATTTTCCCGCCGTTCGTCCCCTGTTCGGTCCCTCAGGAAAGACGTAATTTTTTTTGGGTTGCTTTCAAGTTTGAGCAGTAATTCGATAGCTTGAATCTCCAAAACTTGAAAGCGTTCTTTATTTCTGAAATGGCTTCCTTGGTGGGCCGTAATAGCAAAAATAAAATTACGTTTCTCATTCAAACATTTCCCAATGAACGAAGCTTCTTCTACCTCTTTTCAGTAAACATTTGATAGCTTGATTCTCAAAAACTCCAAATATGTAGTTGCTACTAGAAGAGTACTTCTTAGTGCGCTATGATAACCAAAAGAGGACTGGGTTCCGTAAATTTGTCACCGAAAAAAATGCGGTGGCTTAGTGGCTATGTTGCAATATTCCATCCACATACTGGCAAAAAAGCTCTGGCTTGGTGCCCAATGTCGCGCTAAGCGAAACTTGACTTTCATTTGGCTGCTACAGCGCACTGTGAAGTCCTTCTCAAAAACTAAATTTATGATTGGAATTGTCGAGAGTTAAGCTATCGAATGGTTATCGGAAGCCTGAAAGAAAAGCTTTGCTCAGTGAGAAATGTTCAAATGAGAAACATAATCTCACCTTTGCCGTGACAACACAACAATGAAGCCATTTTTCGAAAAACCACTGAAATTTTTGACATTTGGGCCGTTGAATAGTTGATAAAAGTCTAGCAAAAGATTGAAAGACACGTTTTTTCAAGGGATTGAAAAAAGTGAGGGTAATGAAAAGGGTCGAAATTACAGAAATTCACCTTCTTTTGGCTGCTACAGCGCACTAGACAGTGTGTTTCAGAAGAAATAAATTGATCACTGAACTTGTCGAATTTAAGCTATCGAATGGTACTGAAAGTCTCAAGGAAAAACTCTGCTTAGCCAGAAATATTTGAATGAAACACATAATTTTACTTCAGCTGTTACTTTGCATCAAAGAATTTAATTTAGACTGTTACATTTTTGCATTTCTCGAAATTCAAGCTGTCGAATTGCTATTCAAGCTTTGATAAGAACCAAAAAATACGTCCTTTCGCGGGGGTCGAAATGGGAGCGCAGAACGGAAACGATCATGGAAGGGCTTTTTCAGCGCAAAATTCTCTTTCGAAAACCCTTTCGGATAGTAGAGAAGAAACCGTGAGCGAGAGTTACATGCAAGGAGTTGACTAGGAGTAATTCAACTTCAGTAGGTACCTTCAGCGGTCATCTTCTCTTCCAACCTCTTAGCTCGTGATTCACGTTCAATCGCCTGCGTAACGACTTGGGCATAATAGGATTCGATGGCAAGTCGTGTTCGACTCGCCTTATCCCTCATGAATTGTGATATCACAGGCTTCTCAGTCATGCCTAGTGATTCACAAACAGTCACTGAACGATGACATTTGAAATTCGACGATGAAAAAACACAAGCGAATGTTGTAGGCCTGTGCATTCAATATGAAATCACACAAATATGCCCAATGTGGCTGAGTAATGCGCAAAACCTTGACGTCAAGCGGGACTCGAACCCGCGTTTCACCCTACCGAGTAGGAAGCGCACTCCTATCCGTTGCACTACAATGCTTGTTTTGCCACCACCCTTTTTCCTCGCCACAACGCTTCAATCAATCAGCAACCGACTACCAACGGTTTGGTCCACGTAGTCGTTATTGACTTTGAACCCGGTCACGCTTGTAAATATTGGATCTACGTGAGATCGAGCAGAATTTTCGGTTCTCTCTGATTAGGAGGGGAAAATAAAAACCGATCTCATTCGCTGGAGAGGACCTTTCCATAGGAGTGCTAGTAACCATTCGAAAGCCAGACTAGAGGCTACAACCACAAGCCGCCGGTTTTCGATAAAGACTTTTTTTTACGTTGCTACAGAAGGAGATTTCCTGCCTTCAGACGCGCATTTTTCTCGCCGAACAAAGCTCTTTCTCTGAACTATTGGTAATCATTCGAAAGTGTATTCAGATTTGATTTCAACGCTGTGCTTATATCCTAAGAAAGACCGTTTCTCTAAAAAATGCAACAGTTAAAATAAGTTAAATTCCGATCTGCGATCAAGGGCCAAGCGGCCAATTCACGTATGTGTGCGTGGCTGGCTAAGGCAACCACGTTCGATGACGAGATTGAACATCGATTTTCGGGCATATGTATGCGTAAAGAAGTATAGCGTCAGCATTTCACGTGATCGCCTCACGCACTCGCACGTGAATCGGCCAAAGACCCCTTGACCGCAGATGGAAATTTGACTTATTCCACCCGGTGCGTTCCAGAGAAACGGCTTCTCTAGGATATCAGCACAGCGTTGGAATCAGAAACGATTACGTTATCGCAAGATCACCAATAGTCCAAAGGCTCTATCCGGCGAGAAAACTTTGTGCCTGAAACGCAAGAAATCTCCTCCTGTAGCAACGTCTAGAAGATACTTTTTCGAAAATCGGCGACGTGGGGCTGTAGATTGAAACCTCAGCTTTCGAATAGTCACTAACGCTCCCACGAAAAGCTCCTCTCCAGCAAATGAGATCGGCTTTACATTTGTCGCCTCCCAGTCAGAAAGAAGCGAATTTTTATTCAACCGGTGTCGAAAGTGCAATTGATTAAGCACACGCCCCCCGGAAAGGATGAGATCCGGGTTCGAGTCCCGCTTGGCGTCAAAGTTTTGCACATTGATTCAACATCTTGCATAGTTTGTAACATCATACCATGGCTAAGAGTGATGAAAAAATGAAAAGAATTCTGTTTAATAGGCCATGAGCTTGCCGCTCCTTGTAAGAACGAAGTGAAAGTGAAAAGAAGAAAGAGAGAAAGAGAAAGGAAGAGGGAAAAAAACGAAAAAAAGAAAGAAGAAAGGAAAAATCGACGGAATCCGGATGAAAGCCGAGGAAGCGACGAATTCTCCCAGGACATCATATTAACATCGGAGCGCGATAACTGTCGAGCCCATAGTGAGTGACGATAAAATGGCTAATGGGTTTATTTATAATAACAAAGAAATAGTTTTGGTTCTTCTTTGATGAAATTGTTATAGTCTAATATGGCCTTTACAACAATAATTAAAAGCACAGAAGTGAAAAAAACAGAAAAGAGTGGGAGCGAGTCGGTGGTCTCGATAGTGTAGTGGTAGAGTGTGATCGCCGTATGAAAGCGACGCGAGTTCAACTCCCGCCCGAGGTCGACTTTTTGCTTATCACTTAACTTTCTTGGACCCATCATTCGAATGCAGTAGCATTGCTGAGAAGCAATAAAACAAAATAAAAATTTCAGTATTGTCTATATACACAATGGTTGTCAGTTTATTTGAGTTCAATGTAATGTGTGCTTACGCGACTGCATTTGTTCAGTCTTGCTTGCTGACAGCTACGATAGGCTATATCGAAGAAAGAGTGATAGCAAAGCTGTGACCTCGGTGGTGTAGTGGTAGCACGCGCCCCGGTCTGTGTGAAGCGCTGGTTCAGCTGCCGCCGGAGGTCTGAAATTTGCCTGCCAATTCGTTCCCTGGGGTCGCCGTGCCCGAGTGGTTATGATGCTCGTCGTAGCGCGCGAGGAGCCGAGCTCCACACCCCAGCTCTCTCCGGCGGTCAACAACAGCCTCGATGGAACGCCACAGCCAGTTTGTCCTTAGGATTGTAAGGAGGCTCGCTCAACCACTATTGTACGCTCATGAGGAAGACGAAAAGCGAATTGAACACTAGAGGTACTGGGATCCGCATAGTGGAAAACATACTGTGATGACGGATCAAATAAGTAAATAAATCGATAAGTAAAGCATCATGTCGCTGGGAAAATCAGTAAAACGGAGAAATTTCAAGGAATAAAAACATAAATAACAATCTCCTCGATTTCTCAGAGAAATCAAGTTACAGATGTTTTGTTACTAGAGTAATTAATATCGAATTTTAGTAACCAGAATTACTGGAGATTGTGTGATTTTGGTATCACTAAATAGCGCATTTTCTTTCGAACATTTTTGTTTACAACTTGCCTATACTTGCTTTAAGATGGTGCTGTCGTCGGAACAAATCGCTTGCTATTTATGCAAGAATGGCGTGTAAGGAGAGCTGCTAGTGAAGCGGCGTGCAAGATCAATGAGGCTTCTTGTGAACAGCTCCAGCAAGACTAATTCTCCAGACTGTTCTCTCCAGCTTTGAACTTCGTGAACCACTTCCTAGCCGCCCTTTCTGCAATAATATCATTGCCCCAAGCTCCATTAATCTTGTAATAGAACGTAAGAGATAACGCTAGTGAAGCGGTGTGCAAAAATAAAAGACCTTTGGTGCAGAAGGACGGCCAGAAAGTGGTTCGTGAAGTTCAAAGCGGAAGAGAAAAGTCCGGAGGATCAGTTGCGCTCGAGCTGTCCGCAGGAAGCTCCATTAATCTTGCGCGCCGTTTCACCAGCACTTTCCCCTATGCGCCATTCGTGCATGAGTAGCAAGCGAGTTCGTTCCAAGACAACTCCATCTTATAGTAAAGGCAAGTTGTGCACAAAAATGTTACCAAGAAAATGCACAGTTGAGCGATGTCAAAGTCATGCAAATTACTTCTGCTTAATGAATTTTATTGCTCTAGTACCAAAACTGGTAGAACGACCTAGTACTTATAAGCTGCTTAGAAACTGAATAGCTCAAAGCTCAGATGGGTGATAATTAGAACTAAAGACATTCTATTTCCTGTGTATAGGCGCTTATTCGATCTTATTCATGGATTGTTTCGCTATAAGAAGAGAATGTCCTTGAGTCATCGCTCACTTTGTGACGACCGTACGGATGATTCCGTGTGAACGTCAAATGCAACATTACCATTCACCAGACGAATGACGATACCGTGGCGTTTCATTCAAGTTTGCACAAATTTCGTCATAGATTGCCATGGCTGTCACCATTTCCTGTTGAATTCTCATTGATTGGTCAATTTACTGGTTTATTCTGATCTAATATAACCAGATTCGCCAACTGTTGTGATCGTTATCGACAATGTGATGAAAGCTATTAGCGATGCAATACGTGAACAATTCACCTTACTAACCACATCACTCAATGCTGACATCAGTTTCAAGACTTTAGTACATAATTCGATAGTCGAACATTGTGGTCTGATGCAAAAGGTGAGCTTTTTCCATGTTGAAATACTTTTTGGATTCACTATTCGGCTTCATAAAGTATGCCAAAGTTATACATTACTACGTGGATATTGCTTCGAAACATTACCTAATCCATTTCACGCTATCCTCCCGCTCCTTTCTAAATGACCTATGGGTCCATTAGCTATCAAAATGATTCAGATTGCTACAAAATAGTGTCTAACAAATTGATAATGGTGCAGACACAAATGCGTCCATAGTGCAGTGTGGCTTTTTGTACTATTTATTCTAGCTCCTCCAGCTCTTTTTCGTTACAATGTTCAATTTGTGGATCGAAGAGTAAGACAATGATCTTAAGAAAATAGTTCGCCGCGCTAAACTTGATTGATGATTACTAAGTCAGTACTGATTTCAATTCGTGAGTCAGTCACGATAAGATTGATTGGCTGCCAATGTGTTAACTTTCGGATTTGAAATACTTCTATAGGTATTATTAGGGCTCGAGATAAAAGCCTGTGTAAATCTTATTAATCCTTCAAGCGATAAAGTGCATTCTGTGCAATGCGCTGCTTTTTCCATGGTTTTTTCCACCGAACACTACATTTTCACTTTTTAACTTTTCGTAGTCATTCGATAATTATGATAACTACTGCACCACAAAGATGGTAAATAGACTGGCGACCTTGCACAAATAAAAACTTGTTCTAAAGGATTTTCTATGCTCAATTGTAAAAAGTAGAAGATCACTACAAATCAGAACTATATCATCGATCTTATAAGGAGTTCTTATGCTATGGTTCATAATTTGCTAATGCTCGATTCTGTGACGATTATGGGATGATAGGATAAAACAGTCAAATTCTAAAGATAGTAACTTTTGATCCGAAAAAATTTCTAGTAGAGTTAGGTACTGTTTATAGGTGCTGATTTTCGAAAAATAGTGGAATGGGGCAAGATAGGAAAGATCGTTTTCGTCATCAAGCAATCGAATTCCGACCTCGACTTTCGTACGCCCTCTTTGTCATCTACAGTTTTGCGTTTAGGCCGTTTATTTTCATAAGAAAAGAGGAGCCGCTTCTGAAGTAACAGATTTGGAATGTAAATGAAAACAAATTATGCTATGAACATATCCAAAAATGTTGGATGATATGGAAAACTTTGGACCACGGGCAGGAACTAAAGGCGAGTCTCATTTTTCCGGTGGCGCCCTTGGAGAGTTCCGATACTATTCTGTCATGAGGGGACAAATCAAGACTATCGAATGATTCCCATGACCGACTATCTATTAACCTCGGCATAGTTTGAATAAATGAATATTTTCTTCTGTTTAGCCGTTCCGAGATGTTATTGATATTATTTTATGAATATCAGAGAAGCATACAACGATTCAGTCACTATTGCAGCTTGAATATTCAATATTCGAGGTAGCTAACGTTTCGGCGGGTCGCCTTCGTCGGAGCCTGGAAAAATCACATCGATCCACAATCCACTAAGCTAAAACCTCCATAACCCTACCGGAAAACTTTAGAAATGAGTTTTGGATTGCATAGTAAATGCTTCATTTTACAACACTCACCGTTTGATGTTTGGGTCTATCAATATTAATTGAAGACCAGCCGCTTAAGGTCAGAGCATCAGTGTGCTGTGCCTAACACGGCCGGAAAAATCAGCCAGAGGTATTGTTCGACGTCACGTGCGATTACGAGGCACTCCTCTTTTACGCTCATATTCGGGCCTTTGCTATGTATCCAAGAGGCTTCTAATCTTTTACGCGCAGAAGTTTTTGATTCCTGCGCGAGGATCGTGAATTTGATGCCGAACATTACTATCTGCATGTTTTTGGTCCCTATGCGTGCCTGGTGGAGTTTTTGGATCAAAGTTGTGTAACCCAACTAGGTGCTCTTTTACACGGAGAAATAGTGGCCTACCCGTTTAGCCAATGTACTCATCGCAGCATGTCTCGCATGAGATCGGGTGAAATATACACGATCTCATACGTTCGCGACAAACTTTGCAGTCATTGGTTTCGCAGAGGCGGTCATACAGTCAGTTGCGGACTAATTGACGCTTCAGTGTTTTTGGGGGTATTTCAACTATTGCTACCGAATCATCCAATCCTGCTCTTTAGGCAGCGTTTAATAGCTAAACTTATTTCGTTAGGGATGAAAGGCAGGAGGAAAGGAACCTCATGTTTGCCAGACTTGTCGTTTGGGAGCATAGAATTTCCTCTCAATCTAACCTGAAAAACTCCTAACGTATCGTAGCCATTAGGGATTGCTATTTTTCGCGCCAAGCTTAAGTATTCTACCTTGTGTTCTTTCCTTCTGCACACACTTGACGCTGTTCGGAACATATTCTTAAGAATGCGCGTTTTATGTGTGAAGGATGAGGTGATAGGTAATGAACAAAGATGATTTTGTTGCTTGGTTTACGGTACCATTTTGTATTGTAGGAGTTTTTGGACAGAATTACCTGGAAATTCAAAACATAGAGCCAAATTGCTTCAGGTTTCTCATGGGTAAACTTTATGTACTCTCACTAATTGTTCAGCGGCTCAACCATTGTCCATCTCCTTTTCGGCTAAACAGACGACAAAGCAGTCATCTATGTATCTACATTAGAGTAACGGCTGGAGTTCGATTATTGGTCTCCACTTTAGACATAAAAGCTGTAGCAAGTGGTGGCGCTAGTCGTTGTCCCATTGCGAGCCCTCTGATTTGAGCAAAATAGTTTCCGGACCATCTATAGATTGAACAGCTTAGGCACTCTTTTAAGAGAGCCATAACCTGCCGGATGGAGAAGCCATACATGTTTGTGGTCCTTTCGTGCTCTATTAAAAGCTCGTGTATGTCTTGCATTGCGGACTCACTCGACACGTTTGTATAAATTGCGATTACGTCGAAAGATTCCATCACATACGCATTGTTGGGGGACGCGTTACGTAAATGGTCCAGGAACATTTGGTTGTTCGTGAGATGGGCTGGAATGTGTTTCAGTAATTGAACTAGTTTTAGGTTCAAGAACCACGTTATCCTATCGTTAGCCCGCCTACGCAGCTGATACGAGTCGAACTTCGAAGTTTGATGGATTAGTAGACGAAAGATCATCAGTGCATGCCAACTTATGAGTTTCAATACGTAGGTGTAAGACAGGACATGATGGTGGACTAAGTTTTAGTTGAGAGATAACGGTAGGCTTTAAACCAGCCAGAGTTGCTATTTATACGCATTCTTGGTTCAGTTTTCGATACTGTTTTTGGAATTCCACAGCAGATGACGGGCGATAAAGTGTGGTGTCTTCAAGATGGTTTTTCGTTCTAACTTATTGGGATTTACTACAAAGTCTCCTCCCCTGTCACTAACTGGTAGTCTAATTGTGTTCGAATTTGTTCGTTTTGTTTTGCGTTTTGTCTTCTTCAAAGTCGATTAGTCTGAGCCAATGCTCCATGGTCGTTAGTCCTAGTCGTGATGTTTGTCTTTATTGTCCTCAAGTTAGATTCCTCCCGAGGAGCACCACTTTTCGGAGGAGAACTCTTTCGGCAGTGCTCCTTTCGTGCAGCGCAGCTGTTGATGATAATGTCCGCCTGCTGATAGGAAGAGCACTGCCGTGTGAGTTTCATTGAGCAGCGCTACACCTCCGAACATTCGGCTCGAGTGACACCGAAGTCAACGCCATGACGAGGACGAACGAGTGTGGAGAATCTGCTAGGATCAACTGGCTCCAGAAAAAAAAACAAAACGCGTTCGGATGTAAACCCGAATGAATAAGCCTCTTCTATACAACTTCATGCTTTCTCTTGATCAGCAAAAATTATGCGACTGATTTGTAGTGTCGAAGTTGAAGGAAGTCGGTTCTCCAATTATTGTAACACTATGTACCAGCGACCAATCATAAGGACTTCTGCAGAATGGAATGCATGCTAAAAGACAAAGTGAAGCTGCGCGTATTCATTACCATCAGCATTCTTTTTTCTGCATAGAAGGAGCACTGCCGAGTAAGCCTTGTTTCAGCGGTGCTTGTTCGAAGAAGATCCAACTCGAATGAACGAACCAAACATCACAACGAGGACGAACGACTGTAGAGCATCGGCTGGGATTAGTCGGCTTCGAGGAAGACGAAGCCCTTTGAAGTGTTTTCCAAAAATACCTCATTCCAAAGAAATTCTTGTGCCTTCTTTCAATTACCGAAAAATTTTGACACTTTTCCAGTTTCAAAATTCACGCTTGCTGGATGAATAACACAACACTCTTTCACTATCAGTGGATGCGTCCATTGTGTTGGCACTCCATATAAGGCTTCGATTTGCACTCTTCACTTCAATTTTGGAATTGACCGTTTCAAATCATGCTTATCTTTGCTCTCTTTTGTCAAGTAATTTGAGCTGTACACATGTTCACCGGCAAAATTTTCACTTGAACATTTATATTGGAGTCGACCAATTATGGGTTGTACTCGATGGGAAGATTCTTTCTGCGGACCATACCATCTCCCTGGAACCATTCGCGCCTGAACTGCTTTGCTGCTCCTTCGGGAGTGTTGCACCATTCCACGGTAATACGATCATTGTTGGTGTCCTAAGGCGGAAGTTATTACAACATAAGTGATTCAGTAATCATAATCAATGTTTAAATGAAATTTCTTTTGATCAACCGTTTTTAGCGGTGGTATTAGTTACTAATACATACCCAGTAAAGTTGAGTGTTAGTTCGTGTGAGTGTTAAGTGTTAAGCAGACCTTCGAACGTCGGATGGGATCCAAACTAGCGTTCTATTTTCTGAGGCGCGTACTGATCATTGCATCACCAGATCTCATCTGCCATCTAGCTTTCCTGCCAACATCACAATAGCGTTGCAAAAAAGAGTGGTGGCAGAACGAGTGTCGGTAGTTCAAAGGTTAGCACGCGCCTCCGGAAAGCGTGAAATTGCCATCGACGTTCAAAGTTCTGCACAACATTATATTACACAAAGTCAGTAAGTCAGAGAATAAAACACACCTCATGTCCAAATTCGAAGGCATCGCATGACACAGCCATGAGTGTGAGTGTTGCCTCCTTTGGGTCAAGAACACCGCAAGCTGGGTCGACACCAAGGCGTTTCATGTTTGTCGTCTTGATCGCCCATCCGATGCTTCGTCCAGAGGCGTTGATGATCTTGATGTGGTAGGTGTGCTTGTCGCCGTACGGTGCACTGAAGACAATCTTCGCGTTTGGCTGAGTGTTGATGTCGCCTGGAGGAATTGAGGACATTTGTTCTTAATACCAATCAAGCTAACTCGTCGGCTTATATACTTTTTCAGTCGTATGCTAATTAGTAAAACTGATATGCTCTCACATAAGGAGGATTGATAGTTTTCCATGATTATTAGAATTCATTAGGGGGACGGTGGTTGATGAGACTCCGCGCGAGATTGATCACTCTCCTTCTCTCTTTCTCAGCACTCTTCGGCAATCACTTAACGAACGCTCACGAAATGTTCCATTTTAGCTATACCTGATGTTACAAAGAGATCTGCCCGACCATTTTTCCACGACGCTTGCGTTGAAGATGAAATCCTCAAGCAGCGATGATTACACGAAGTCTAATCCTGTAGCTTGGAGAGGTCAAATGGATTCGCAAATTATTAAATCAAAGGCCTTCGTAACCCTAGCAAAAAACGTGAGAAATAGAGTTTTGGGTCGTATAAGAAAAGCTCCATTCATTTCAGAAACACTCACCGCTTAGGTGTTTCAAATCTTTCAGTTATTCATTTTACCTGTGGTAGGTCTCTAATGATGATTAAAAGACTTAAAACATGGCCTTATATATATTTGTTCAGAAGATTTTTCAATCTTTCGAACAAATCGTGTAGGAAAACTTCATCAACAAAACATCACAAAACCGTAAACGAAAGCCCTGAGGGTCAATCTAACATCAGTAATGTGCTACATCAACCAAGGATCACCGTGATAGGAGGCATGACTCTCCCCGATAATTCGCGATCGCTTGGAAATGGACTCAAGATTCTCACCAGCGCATCTCATTTCTAAGGAAAGCCTGTGCAGTATCGCATGCAGTTTCCAAGAACTTCAAGACCGACTCCGCTATAAAGCCTGACTAGAATCATTTAACATACACAAGCAACAAAACATAAGGCAATACCAACACCACCTTTTCCTTGAGCGCTCTCTCTAAGCAGCAAGACCCCAATAACGAGGTAGATATCAATTTTCGCATATTTTCAAACGAAACTCTCAGAATCCTCAACCACTACCACGGGAAAATGTTTAGTTCCAACCTAACCTCACCGCAGAAAAGGGGCATGCGACGGATACGGGAGCTAATGAATTCCGAAACAATTAGATTACCAGTTAGTGATAAGGGAGAAGAGTGTGTAGTAATTCCCAAACAGTTAGATATTGCGATAATAAAAAACCATCCTGAAGACACCACACTTTATCGCCCATCATCTGCTAAGGAATTCCAAAACAGTATCAAAAAACTGAACAAAGAATGGGTAAAAATAGCAAGTTGGGCTGGTTCAAAGCCTTCCGTTATCTCTTAACTAAAACTTAGTCCACCATCATGTCCAGTCTTACACTTACTTATTGAAACTCATAAGTTGGTATGCAATAATGATCTTTTGTTTAATAATCCATCAAACTTCAAAGTTAGACCAATCATCAGCTGCGTAGGCGGTAGCCAAGGGATAGGACAACCTGGTTCTTGAACCTAATACTAGTTTCAATTACTAAAACACATTCCAGCGCATCTCACCAACACCCAAATGTTGCTAGACCATTTACGTAACGCGTCCCCCAACAACGCGTACGTGATGGAATCTTTCGACGTAACCGCAATTTATACAAACGTGTCGAATGAGCTCGCAATGCAAGCCATATACGAGCTTTTAACAGAGCACGAAAGGACCACAAACATGTATGGCTTCTCCATTCGACAGGTTATGGCTCTCTTAAAAGAGTGCCTAAACTGTTCAATCTATAGATGGTTCGGGAACTATTTTGCTCATATCAGAGGGCTCGCAGTGGGACAACGACTAGCGCCACCACTTGCTATAGCCTTTATGTCTGAAGTGGAGAGCCCAATAATCGATATCCGGCCGTTCCTCTAGTGTAGATACATAGATAGCTGCTTTGTCGCCTGCTCAGCCCAAAAGAGATGGACAAATGGTTGAGCCGCTGAACAATTAGTGAGAGTACATAAAGTTTACCCATGAGGAAACCTGAAGCCAATTGGCTCCCTGTTCCGAATGTTAAGGTCAATCTGTCCAAAAACACCTACAATACAAAATGCTACCGTAAACCAAGCAACAAAATCATCTTGGTTCATTACCTATCAGCTCATCCTTCACACATAAAACGCGCACTTCTTAAGAATATGTTCCGAACAGCGTCAAATGTGTGCATAGGAAAAGAACACAAGGTAGAATCCTTAAGCTTGGCGCGAAATGTAGCCATCTCTAATGGCTACGATGCGGTAGGAGCTTCTCAGGTTAGATTTAGAGGAAATTCTATGCTCCCAAGCGACAAGTCTGGCAAACATAAGGTTCCTTTCCTCCTGCCTTTTATCTCTAACGAAATAAGTACAGCTATTAAACGCTGCCTAAAAAGAGCAGGTTTGGATGATTCGGAAGCAATAGTTGAAATACCCCCAAAAACACTAAAGCGTCAATTAATCGGCAACCGACTGTATGACCTCCTCTGCGAAACCAGTGACTGCAAAGTTTGCCCGAACGACAGAGACGGCGACTGAATGAGATCGGGTATGATTCACCTAACCTCTTGCGAGGCATGCGGCGATGAGTACATTGGCTAAACGGGTAGGCCACTATTTCTCCGTGTAAAAGAGCACCTAGTTGGGTTAGCACAACTGTGATCCAAAAACTCCACTAGGCACGCATAGGGACCAAAAACATGCAGGAGTAAAGTTCGGCGTCAAATTCACAATCCTCGCACAGGAATCAAAGAACATCTGCACGTAAAAATTAGAAGCCTTTTGGATACATAGCAAATGCTCCGAAAATGAACCGAAAAGAGGAGTGCCTCGTAATCACGCGTGACCTCGAACAATACCTCTGGCTGATTTTTCCGGCCCGAGTTAGGCACAGCACACTGATGCACTGACCTTAAGCGGCTGGTCTTCAATTAATAATTGATAGACCCAAACATCAAATCGGTGAGTGTTTTAGAATGAAGCTTTCACTAGACAATCCAAAACTCATTTCTAACGTTTTCTGCTAGGGTTGTGTAGGTTTTGGCCTAATGGATTGTGGATCGATGTGATCTTCCCAGGCTCTGACGAAGGCGACCCGCCGAAACTTTAGCCACCTCGAATATTGTATATACAAGCTGCATTACTTACGGTATCGTTGTATGCTTCGCTGACATTCAATAACTATTATCAATAACACCTCGGAACGACTAAGCAGAAGAAAATATTCATTTATATCGAATGATTACTGATAGTCCAAAGAAAGAACTCCGTCCGGCGAGAAATAAGCCCGTCTGCAAAGCAACAAATCTCCTTCAGTATCAAGGTAAAAAAAGGCCTTTTCAAGAACCGGAGACGTGGGGCTGTAGCATGAAGTTTCAGCTTCCGAATGGTCACTAACACTCGAAAAAAATCCCCTCCAGCGGATGAGATCGGTTTTTCATTTGTCCCCTCATAACCACAAAGAACAGAATCCCTATATCTCATGTATTATGTCCACTTTTGACTTGCCATTCATTTGATAGAAAAGTTAATGTTGGAGACCGAATAAGTAGAACTTAAGTATGAAATTGGTGTTTCTTTTCCTGGATCATACTAATAAGAAGCTTTATTGTTACGCGCAGCGAATAATTAGAAGTGCTCTGCATGTGAGGATATTACTTCGACTCAACGTCCTAACCAAGGTGCCATATCCCTCTTGGGTCACTAATTTGCAATCACATTCAATTTCCAAGCACACTGTTACTTCATATAATTCACAAATATCATTACACGATTGATGTTATTAGGTTGGGGAAAAAGTTCTGAGAAAATGATGATAACTTTTTTGGGTGTAGGCCATTTTTGTGTTTTTGGGCTCATTTGAAAGGCCGTCTTCTTACGTGTTGATTGGTCTATAGTTTGATTACTTATTTGAAGATGGAGTAAGCAAGCGAGCACATTAGGTTGTTGATGATGCTTAAATGGCTGTTGGGTCCAAATGCAACGGTGACAAGTGAACGCTCCAATCTGGCTTGGGACGAAGACACAGTTGGAGAAAGTACAGTGTTTAGTAGTAAAGTAAAGGTAGTAGAGGTAGAAAAAATAGTAAAGGCAAATGTTGACTATTAGTTTTGTCTTTGTTCGGGTGTAATGGATGCATAAATAAATATTTTACAAGCATTTTCAATGTATGCGATTCCACCTCATCAATAGCTGTCAGTTAATTTTTTGAATATTAGTGCATTTCAAAAAGTTAGAGCCTCCACTGAATTATGGAAAAAACTTTTTTCATAGTTGAAGGGGTACTGACTTTTTATTATCCTTTTATCCGTACTCTGGGAACATTTAATCGTTGATATTTTGGAAGGTAAGCCGTCGACTTCATACTCTACGTAGTTCTTTAAAGTCGAATGTCGGCGTTGTGGCTACCTGCTCCTCATCCAGTTCCCACTTCTCAAGTAATTTCACTAAGACAATCTACAGCCAATCGCAACCTTCCATAGGCACACCAGTGTTTTCTGGTCAGCCACCTGTCTGCGATATATCACTTTCGACTAGTATCATCACGAGTGATTTTTTCCGCGTCGCTTATATCAATGCTGCAGACGAACATCAATGGCCAGCAGAAAAACGAGGAGTAGGAAAATGCGCCGATAGATGAGATTGTGAAAGTCACTGACTTGTGCCTTTCAGATGGGTGTAGAGCCATTGTCCGAATAAAAGATTACTGGAGGTCGCCTATCTTTTCATATCCCCAATTGAATTCGGTATCATGCCAAGGGATAGATTTTGAAGGTTATACACCACTTGTATCTAACAGGCAATGAGTGATGCGCTCGAGAGGACACCTTGTACAAAATGCACTCGCTGCTAGCACTCGTCAACAGGGATTTTAAGGCTTTCTATAGGTGGGAAGAACTGGGAAGATTCATGTACATTGACGTGCCGATAGTGCGATTTGAAGGAAGACCAAGCTGTTTCAACGCATTCCTTGTAAGCGGAACAGATATAGAATAGAGCTGTCCAAAGTGTGGTAAAAAGAGGGTACACCTATAAGACAGTGACTTACGTAGGTGCGGGAACCAATCCTTGACTAGCTAGGCGTTTTGCAGGAGATATTATGATAGACCTGAAGGACAACCTGTTAAATGATGAGAGACATTTCTTTTCAGACAATTGGTATACGGGTGCTGCTCTAGCCGAGACTCTATTGCAAAGAAACACTTACTTGATCGAGATTTGCACCAAGAGAGCACAGATTTGCCAGAAGAATTTGTGCAAAAGAATGTGCGCAGGGATGAGTGGAGAGTCATACAGAACCAGAGTGGTATAATAGTGCTTAGGTGAATGAATAAGAAAGCAAACATCCAGCCGCGTTCTTGAAAGACCATTAACCTCATCACGACAAGGTAACGTTGCAAATGTTACCGAAAGTTTGCAAAGGTTGGACATTGTGCTTGCCCTCAAAAGAAAAAAACTAGGAAGTTTTTATGGAGTATAATTGCAAGAAGTATGTTTGCGTGGAATGCTTCTATACTTCTCACTGATGTAGTTCTGAACGGATCAGATGATCCACTTAGGGTTTGCATATTCTAGGTATAAGTTTCGTATCTTAAATTGTAGGTTGTAGTGATCACAAGTGAGTTGGTTAAGGATATGAAGACTATCGATTGTATTGGGATGTACGAAACGGTTAATGTATGTACAATGTACACATGTACAGTCGTATCAGGATACACAAACTGAAAAATGTTGACTGGTGCTGAATTTTTAGAATTGATTGTTTTTGCTCAATGTTGTAGGTACAAGTGGTTGATTATTAAACAAATATTTCAAGTAAAACGTTTATAATATCAGCATTATGTTACATGTGGCTTGGAAACGCAATCTTTCAAAAAAATCGGAAATGCGTTTTTCTAGAAGTGTAGCTTTCAGCTGAGCATTCTTTTCACTAAAACTACGTTCATAAGAGTCTCCTCTAACACCAATCAACCTACATCTTTGGAGTGGATGAGGTTTCCATAGACTCAAAATGCTAGTATACCAATAAGTACGCTGTAAAAATTGTAAGAACGGGCTCGCTGCTGCGAAAGCAATATTTATCTTTTTTTCATTGAAAACACATGCAGAAGATGTCCTTTCTAGTAGCCACGTTTGCTATTGGGATGTCCATTTTTCGAGCAATGGAATAATCACTGTTAGTCAAATGTTTTTTCTTAGACAAACCCAAGGATTTACAAACAGATCCTGCAGAATGCGACTTTATGCAAAAGAAAGCGTATTCAATGGCAGAGATCATGACAATCATGCGTTCTTCTTGTTGGAAATATCTTTGTAAAAGCCCTCGCAATAATAACCCATCTTTCTAGGAGAGGAATTTTCGAAGAATCAAAATCTTATTGCATAATAGCTAAATCTGCTGCGAGGTTGAGAAGTGAATTTCGATTTCAAAACGTTTCTGTTATCAATAGAAGTACTAAGAAACTTTCTTTCTACAAAACAAGTTTAGTCCTCGAACCAGAATTTTTCAAGCTATCGAAAGATTTTAAGAATATCAACAAGACAAAAAGTGGATACT
This sequence comes from Parelaphostrongylus tenuis, assembly GCA_019055375.1. Lineage (NCBI taxonomy): Eukaryota > Metazoa > Nematoda > Chromadorea > Rhabditida > Metastrongylidae > Parelaphostrongylus > Parelaphostrongylus tenuis. Next base: position 12,040 of record JAHQIW010002850.1, on the reverse strand, counting down.
TTTCATTAGACAACAGCCGAAACATGTGTCTTGCACTGTATAGGTGCCACAAAAGACCTCATAAAAGGCTCAAAATATGTTATCAGATTACACTGTTCAAAAGAGGGTTCGCAAACACTCCAAACGAAAGTTATGACAGTCTACTATGTTTGTATATGTTTCCTCGAAATTACTTCAATCATTAGCTATTAGTGATGTGATCATTGATAACTGCTTTCCACATCTTGTGAAATAATATCCTTAAAAATCCTTTCCCAAATAGCTCAGCGTCCGGACTACAACAAAATTTCAAGCTGGTACGTTTCCATGATTTTAGACCCGTCACACTTTTTGTTGAACTAACACATACTTTGGAGCGAAAATAGTCCTAAGAGTCTCCAGACGGGAATCATTTCACGTTGATTCTAGGTAGCGATCATATTCAATTGCTGACTTATAGAACTTGGAGATCTCGTTTCAATACAACAACATGTTTTGAGCCTTTTATGAGGTGTGATATGGCACTTACTAGATAGCTGTTTCGTCTTTCCAGGCTCATCAATAGTACGGTGCCTTTCGGTTCAGCCAATCCCTTGCAAGGAGATATACCCCTTACTATAACGTAATCGACCCGAGTTATTTGATGACCGCATGTCGAGTGGCAAAATTCCTCGACATTGCAGTGACCACAGCCGAGCGATTATGGCTGCTAGGATAAATCATAGCTTTACTTTCGACTCTTTATATAGGCCTTGCTCAAAAGAAAAAAAAGATAATCTGATAGTATGACAACATGTTTTTAGTCTTTTATGAGATTTGGTATGGCATTACATATTTCGTCACTCGTCGTCGAAACATATTTTCTACAGGTGCGCATTTTGTGTGCGAGGGATGAGCAGAGAGGTAGTGAACCAGGATGTTTTTGTTGCTTGGTTTGCGATACCATTTTGTGTTGTAGGCTTTTTGCAGAGGTTAACTTGAACGTTTGAAAATGAAAGCCAATTTGCTTTAGGTTTCTCACGGGTGAACGTTATGTACTCTGACTGACTATTTAACAACTCAAAACATTTGTCCATCTCCTCCTGCGTTGAGCAAACGACAGAACGATCATCTATATACCTACAGTAGAGTAACGGCCGGAGATCGATTATTGGGGCCTCCACTTCAGACATAAAACGATAGCAAGGGTCGGAGCTAGTCGTTGTCCATTGTCAGCCCTCTGATCTGCGCAAAATAATTCTCAGAGCATTTAAGAATGAGCAGCTCAGGCACTCTTTTAAGAGAGCCATGACCTGCCGAATGGAAAAGCCATACATGTTCGTAGTTCTTTCGTGCTCCGTTAGAAGCTCGCATATGGCTTGCATTGCGGACTCATTCGAAACGTTGTATAAAGAGCGTTACGTCGAACGATTCCATTACGTACGCGTTGTTGGGAGACGCGTTACCACTAAGCTAAATTCAGGCCATAAGCGCTGAAAAAAAGAGCAGGTTTAGATGATTTGGTAGCAGTAGTCGAGCTACCACCAAAAACACTGAAACGCCAATTAGTCCGCAACCGACTGTATGATCGCCTCTGCGGAACCAACAGCTGCAGAGTTTGCCCAAACGGCAGAGACGGCGACTGCATGAGGTCGGGTACAATTTACCTAATCTCTTGTGAGGCATGCGGGGATGAATATATTGGAGAAACGGGTAGACCACTCTGCATAAACGTATTTCCAACCCAAAAACACCACTAGGCACGCATAAGCAAAAGAAGCATAAAGGAGCAGATTTTAACGTTAAATTCACGGTCCTTGCACAGGAATCAAATACATCTACGCGCAAAACTTTGGAAGCCTTCTGGATACATAGCAAAGGCCCAAAAATGAACCGCAAAGAGGAACGCCTCGTAATAACGCGTGACCTCGCACCCTGCCTCAGGCTCATATTCCCGACCTGATTCCAAGTGGCAGGTCTTCAGTGATTAATTGAAAGACCTAAAACATCTAAGCGGTGAGTGTTTTTAAAATGAAGTTTTTCCTATGCGACGCAAAAATTTATTTCTTACGATTCTGCTTAGGTTATGAAGGCCTTTGATTTAATAGTTTGCGAATCAATTTGACCTTTCCAGGCTCTGCAGATGGCGAACCTTGCCGAAACGTAAGCCACCACGACTGTTGTAATATTCATGCTGCATTATTAACTGTATTGTTATATGCTTCGCTGATATTCAATAGATAATATCAATAACACCTCGGAGCGGCTAAACAGAAGAAGATACTCATTTATTCAAACTATGCCGAGGTTAATAGATAGTCGGTCCTGGGATTATTGCAAAATGCGCTATACTCCAAGAATTTCTTTCCTTCTTGTATTTCCTGAATTTAGGTCTCTATCCTTCTTCCTGGATATTGTCGCATCGCATCATGGACTGCATGAGGTCGAAGGTGCTGGTTTTTTCCTGACTTCTGAGAGCCCTTGGTAATAATTAATGTTGGGGTGGACAACGCTGGGGCATTCAGTTTGCTCATGAATTTGAATTTGCTCCGATTCATTGAGCGTGAAGACCTAGGAAATATAGCGAATGCTATCAAAGAAGTGGTTAATGAAACAGGGACACTTTTTTTCCACAATATTCCTCGCAGACAAATCGTTATTAAAATACCTTTCGAAATGTCTACTTTAACTAATCAAGGTAGTATTTTTCTAACCAGACATTTTTTCTTTTCTCTATTAGAAATACAGGATGAGAATAATGAATTCATTCATAAGCCGGTTTACATTTTAAGAAAGGTTTATGCATCTGAAACACTGGTTTAGGTCAACGCATTGCTCCTGAGTTCGCCGGCCGGCCTGCACTGTTTTTCAGAGTTCATCTTCAAGCCGACTCGGTACAGCTAGTAATGCTGTACTTTCAACTCCGTAATAGTAATACTGTTTTTAATGTTACACTCAAAAGTTCCATAGTCATTTTGATGAACTATGTTATCTAGCCTGTCTTTGTTAAGATGGGAAAAGTGTAGATTATATTAGTTTAGTCAGCTAGCCCTTCGTCGCCCCTAGCTTATTCAGAGCACTATCATTATAAAAAGAAACAAGAATGAAAAGCGTAAATAATACAACAACGAACTTGGTTTCTCAACAACAGAAGGCGATTTCGAAATAATCATGATACATCAGGAGTTAGGACTTTATGGTATATGAAAAGACTTTGATCCTCTCAGATATGACTCGCTTAAGGAATAGATCACTGCCGTAGTTGACGATGGTGTGGCCGAAATACAAAAGTAAATATGTAGGGGCTCGAGCTATAGCTGCGCTTAACATTTGTTGAACATTAATCACAATTTGGGGCACTATCCATCGGAATAATTAGACTTTCAGAAAATTAGCAGAACATCCTTCAACACAGCAGTGACGCTTGACAAAGTCACAGCTCACAAAGGCTTCTTATTGCGCTGTGTTTTGTGTAGTTTATTGCATATATCAAAGACTTATCTTTCTAGCCAATGTGAGGTTGGTAAGTGCAGTTTTCCCGATACTAAAGATAGGAGTACAGACCTACATACACGTGCGTGCAGGCTGTTAACAAGGGGGTGTCGTCGAAACGTTCGCCAATGTACTACCATCACTACATTAGGGCAACCACAATTACTAACATCGTGCCAGCTGAAAAGGTGAGTCTTTAGTATTCACATGTATTGACCTTGATGCCGAGGTTAAAGAAGGTCAATTTTTTGAATCTATTAGTGTTGGAAGGAATATTCTGGGGCACTTGTAAAAATTTGAAACTTAAACATGAATATCAAACAAAAATAGTAATAACTCTTCTTGAAAATAAACGTCGTTGTCTTCTACGACTTCCTGCCATTGGTCTGCCAAGTTTCGGATGTGATCGAAGTACCATTTCCCCGACTTCGAATCAAAGATTTTGACATGGTTCCTCTACTAAATGAGGCCCGTCTTTGAGGTCAAGATCCCGGGTATTGATGAGTTTAAACCACGGTCTAGCAGCAGATTCGCTTGACCTATTGTGCCTTCCCTTTCAACTTCGTTGATTTCATCGACTGCAGCTCACTAAGGAAACTCTTGCCAAGTAATGACGCAATAAAATACGAAGTTCGATTGCGTCGTTGGACATGGCGGTGGCTTGTAACGAAGTGAAAAAAAGACGAGTAACATCGAGGTCTTCAGTGAGAAAATCTCACATGAAAAACTGTAATATTCCCATGATAGATCTCTTCATTAGTATTTGAGCCAACATGTCATGCGTCTGACAAATGGGCTCTTCTATAGCCCGATGCACGTGTGCTTCGACCTTACAGTCTCGTCAGTCGGGCAGCAACCCGTCGTCTTCTAATCTTTTTTGATCAATTCTCCGTGAGTACTAGAGTCGACCACACTAAGAGGTATTGAAGGCGAAAGTTTCACACTGCAAATTAAGTGAAAATGTTGCCAAACTTACAGTGTTGTACACTCGATTGCCCTTTGGCTGGTACTCTTATCATATTAAACCTTCATTTCTGGTGCTTCATTAAGACCACGCTCAAATTTCAATACATCTCTTCATTATTTTGAGCCAACATGTCATGTGGAGTGGCACATGGGCTCTTGTGCAACCCGATTACCGTGATATATATATATATATATTTATATTTATATTATATATATATGTATATAGATACATGTATCACCTGTATCACATGTCGTCCCGTTGATCGTCGAGTGACTCGAGCGGGTACCAGCAACTCTTCCATTTTTCCCTATCGCGTGCAAGAGTAGCCCAGTGGGTCCTCCTCGCTCTAGGGATTCGCTGAGCATCATATCTTTCTTCTATCGCTTTCGTGAAGAAATCGCACCAACGGGTCAGTGGTCTTCCTTTAGAGCGCTTGACGTCCCGAGGAATCCAGTCGGTAACGGCTCTCGTCCATCGGTTGTCGTTGAAGCGCATCACGTGTCCGGCCCACCTTATTTTCGATATCCTGGCGTGTAGAACGGCGTCTCTGATTTTCGATCGTTGACGTAGGTCGGAAGTTCGGATCCTTTCTCTCATTTGCGAGATACGGGATACTCCTAGCATCGACCTTTCGACTGCGCGTTCGATAACGGCAAGTGATCTTTCATCCTGCTTACGTAGCGACCAGGTTTCTGCTGCATACGTTAGGGCAGGGATAATTGTCGAGTCGAAAAGGTGGGCACGGAGTCGGATGTTCTTTGTCCTCTTCACTACATCTTCGATGCTCTGAAACGTTCCCCAAGCCGCTCGTTTCCTCCTGCTCAACTCTGGAGGCTAGGTCGTTCATCATGTTGATTTCACGACCTAGATAGATGTAACTGGAGCATTCGGAAATTGTCGTTCCGTTGAGCGTGAATGGGGCATTAGAAACCCATCCGTTCCTCATGAACATTGTTTTTCGTTAGATTCAGTTGAAGACCGATCTTTCCACAGGCGTTATCGAAATCAGTCAACATTCGTTACGCTTGGCTGATGTTTGGTGTTATGAGAACGATATCGTCAGCAAAGCGAAGATGGTTTAACTGTCGACCGTCAATTTTCACTCCATTTCGTCCCATTCTAATGTTCGCATGACGTTTTGTAGGGTGGCAGTGAATAGTTTTGGCGATATTGTATCGCCTTGTCGAACACCTCTTCTTACGTCAATGGTGATATTGTTGTAGAATGGAGATATTCTGGTCGTGAAATCTTTATAAAGCTCACGAAGGATCATTATGTACCGAGTAGGGACGCCCTGGTTATCCAGAGCCTCTATAACCGCTTCTGTTTCCACTGAATCCAAAGCTTTCTTCAGATCGATAAAAGTGAGACAGAGTGGTTGTTTGTACTCTCGCGAAACTTCAATGAGTCTTGTGATCGTGTGGATGTGGTCTATGGTACTAAATCCTTTTCGGAACCCTGCTTGTTCGCATGGTTGTCCTTCGTCCAGTGTTCTGTCAATCCTCTTCAGGATGACTCGAGTAAAGAGTTTATAGACAACGGACAGCAAGCAGATTGGGCAATGATTGCCTATGTCGTGAAGGTCTCCCTTTTTGAACAACAATACGGTCTTGCTGGTTTTCCATTGAATAGGGACCTTGCATTCTCACAGGTAGCGAGTGAAGAGCCGAGCCAAGGTGTTGATGAGAACTGGCGGCAGGTTCTTCAGGTGTTCTGGTCTAAACCTGTCTGGACCGAGTGTTGTTCCGTTTTTTCACACCGACGATATAGCATGTCGGATTTCGGAAGGAAGGAAAATACATGTATGTATACATATATATACATATATATATATATCAAAGATATCTTATACTTATTAAAGTGCTCCAGAACCATCTTTCCAACCTACTATTGTACAGTTGTGACGTCTGATGGTGAATGGTGATATTGAGCAAGTTGTGCTTCAAAATATGAGCTTTTCAGATGCAGTGTCCTCATTGAGTTTTGCAGGCATCATATTCATGTTTTACAGTGGAATCTGCTTGAGCATCCTGCTTTTACTAAAGCGTCGGAACGAATGGTGACGCCTATATTTTATGGAGGAAGCCATCAGACAATGGTATGTTAATTGTTTGCGATGTAAAGAAAGTCGTAGCTTCACCTTTATCAGGGCGATGGAAAAATGACGGTTGATTTGAGTGTGTTTCTAAAGGTCCGTTCGTTGTGAGTACTCTTTACTAAGATCCGTACTATCCACCGCTTCAAAGTACATCTTTTCCTCAACGTTTGATGGCTTTTCAAATTGTTCAGTTGGGGCATTCTTAGCTGATTGAGATGATACCTTTGTGTGTGAAAAGTCCACCATTTTGCTTTCTGAGTTCGACCTTATACTTCAAGGAATACTGACAACTCAAAACATTATGAAGGCAATCGGCCTGTGAAGAACTTCCAAGTACAGAATGCAGTCATAGTTTTTGACGCTTTGCAGGAGAGATCTGAGTCTTCATAAAGAGAAATATTTTGAGCCTCTATCAGTAGGCTACTCACCTTAACAGATATTCAAAACTCTATATCATCAGATCTCAATTTCTTATTCCCTGATTACGAAAGGTCTATCTTACTTCTTGGTATTCCAATAATGTGCCGAGAAATTCTTATCAATTCCACAGTAGTTATTTTTCAGTCGATGATGCTTGATCTTCACGTAAAGGAAGACGGTGTTTGGCGCCATATATTGGAAGACCTTCTTTGTATTTATGAACTGGGTTTAAACCATATTATTGATGATGTTGGGAAGCTGGAGCAACAACTCCTATCTAAGGATCAAGCATATTTAGTGAGCATCATAGCAGCTAATGAAATAACTAGGATTTATTTTTCTTTGTCACCAAAACATTCCGGACTGTGGCAGCACTATAGTGTCCATAGCCTGCTGGGAGTTTTGCTACCATATATTTAGGTTATGATGTCTCAAGCAACCTACTGACGAAGATTTCCGTCCTCCAACGTATGCCTTCTTCTGACCCAATATATCCGTTTTTGAACAAAAAAAAAAGTCCCGGGAATGGACAGAAGAGCGGTAGTAATGCCCAACTTTAATATTGTATAATTCTTGCTTTGACAGCAGCGTTTGGTGTCAAACACAATCAGAAGAGCGTTGAAGTACGAGTAGTATTGATATCTTAGTTGATTCGAACTTGCTACTGTCTTATTTTTGAAGATGACAACGTTTTCCACTGAACCATGAAGGTCCTCGCTTTGTCTTTCCCTCAGCCTTGCTCAAGCGATTCTGTGGCTGCAAGGCAGTCACCTGCCGAGAAGGTTACACCAGACTGCGCAAACTGGCAGATCTTAGTTAAGCTGAATCCGTGGTAGAGGTTACAATGCCTAACTTGATTTGTGGCTTAACTCTTGTTTTAACGGCTTACATTAGCTTTTCCACCACATCATAGAAACCGTCCACGCTCTTCTCAGAACAGTCTTCCATCTTCCAATTTGGTGAAATAGAAAAGTAAAGTTGTGTCCTCAGAACCACTTCAGATCTCAAGTATTGCTCAGCATATCAGTTAGTAGTCAAACAAGTACTGATTTTTGCTTACATAAAAATTGCGTTATAAAGGTGTGACTCAAATGTTGGCCAGCCACGCGATGATGAAATTCTATGGCTCAATGTGAGTTTGCGTTCTGCGTTTGGAACAACAGTGTAAATATTGTACAACCAGCACTAAAATAGCTTGGGTCATTGATGAAGTGTCAACTACAGTACATTCAAGATCTGAAGTTCCCCATTCTAGGGAATATTTTCGAGAACCATCTTACAAGGTAATTGCCAGTCAGTGTTAGCTCTTTTTCAGTTGAGTTCGGTTAAGGATGTATATAAATGTGATACAGTAGAGTGTTATGACGTCGCATCTGTTCTACGGCTTAATTATCTCCCTGACATGATTTCTTCACTATTGAAGCAGTCGCTTTTTATTTTATTCTTCATACCCCATGGATGTGCTGCGATTTTATATGTTTTCACACTTTTCTTTCTTCTAAGCCAATTGAGCATTATTTTGGAGTGTTTTTTTTTGCTGTTGATGAACTTCCTTGTTGCGATGTGCCATCGTTGCTCATTAAAACGTTGCTGTTTACATTCTTACATCGACGTGACATTCTACTTATCACCATATTGTTAGTGTTGGCTTGACATTGTTGTTTATGAAGGTTCGCTTTCATAGTTTGTAATCTACCCTTGCGAGGGCTAGAAAGGCCCGCTTTGTAGAACGCTTAACACAACAGTCGAAGTGCTTCGCTAAACCGTGCATGTTTACGCTCTCCAGAAGATTGAAGAGTTCAGTTCACCTTATTTTCCAAAGTCTTCCAATCGGACCATCAGGTCGATGGTCTCCCTGTGGCGCTTGATGTCCGGAGGAATTCAGTCGGTAACGGCCCTCGTCCATCTGTTGTCGTTGGAGCGCATCAAGTGTCTGGCCTACCATATTTCGATGCCCTGTCGTGTAGGAAGGCGTCTCTGATATACGATCGTTGACGTAGGTCGGTACTTCAGATCCTTTCTCGCATTTTCAAGATACGAGATACTCCACATCGACCTTTGGAGTGCGCGTTCAACAACGCCAAGTTATCCTTCATCCTGCTTACGTAACGACCAGATTTCTGCTGCATACGTTAGAGCAGGGATAATCGTCGAGTCGAAATGGTGGTCATGGAGCCGGATGGTCTTCGTCTTCTTCACTGCATCTTTGATGCTCTCAAACGCTTCCCAAGCCTCTCGTTTCCTCCTCCTCAGCTCTGGAGCAACGTCGATCATCATGCTGATTTCACGACTTAGATAGACCTGACTGGAGCATTCGGAGATTTTCGTTTCGTTAAGCGTGAACGGGGCATTCAAAACCCATCCGTTCCTCATGAACATCGTTTTCGTTAAATTTAGTTGAAGACCAGTCTTTACACAGGCGTTGTCGAATTCGGTCAACATTCGTTCCCCTTAACTGATGCTTGGTGTTATGAGGACGATGTCGTCAGCAAAGCGAATATGGTTTGATTGTCGACCGTCACTTTTCACTCTACTCATATCGTCTCATTCTAATGTTCGCATGACGTTTTGCAGGGTGGCAGTGATCAATTTTGGCGATATTGTATCGCCTTGTCGAACCACTCTTCTTACGTCAATGATGATATTTTTGCATACTGGAGATATTTCCGTCGTAAAATGTTCATAAAGCTCACGAAGGGCAATTACGTACCGAGTATGGACGCCCTGGTGATCCGGAGCCTCTGTAACCTCTTCTGTTTACACTGAACCAGAGGCTTCGTTCAGATCGTTAAAAATGAGACAGAGCGGAAGTTTGTAATGAAGCATCAGTGAGTCCTGTGATCGTGTGGATGTGCTCAACGGCACCAAATCCTTTCCGGAACGCTGCCTGTTCGCATGGCTGTCTTACGTTCAGTGTCCTGCCACTCCCGTTTAGCATGACTCGAGTGAAGAGTTTATAGATAGCGGGCAGCAAGCAGACTGGGTTATAATTCCACATGTCGTAAAGGTCTTGCTTTTTGAAACAGCAATAGGGTCTTGCTAGTTTTACATTGAATGGGGACCTTGCATTCTGACAGGCAGCGAGTGAAGAGCCGAGTCAGGGTGTTAATGAGGACTGGCGGCAGGTTCTTTAGGTGTTCTGGTCTAATCCTGTCCGCACCGGGTGCTGTTCTGTTCTTCACCGTAGATATAGCATGCCGGATTTCGGAAGGGAGGACTGGTGAAGCAACAGATTCATCCTCTTTTAATTTATACGACGGCAAGGGGACAGGCTAGCGAAGAGAGCCCCGTAGTAATGGTGGATGATTTTCTTCATTGCCCTTCCGGAAGCTGTAAGTGTCTCATCAAGGGCATCGGAGTGCAATCATCTTAGTCTTATGAATGGCGAAGCGACCTCGAAGAGAAACGAGCAGCAGTCATGACAAAAGTTGCAGAAGCTGGAAAACACCTCTATCGCTTTTCTGCAGCGTTTCGCAAGTTCGGACGTGAGATCTCGACTGCCTGAAGCTCATGCAATTCCACGTTGACGGATCAGCTCGACTGTCGGCGATGGTCTGATCCCGTGTAGAACTCAAGAACAACAGCTATATCGATCAGGCGAAACCTTCGATTTACTAAGATGTGGTCTATTTCGTTATGGTGCTCTCCATTGGGAGACTCCCATGTCCATCGTTGAGAGTGAGGCCCTTGGAGTTGCGAGGTACGATGGATTATTTGAGTTGTCATGATAAACTAGATAGCCTCTCACCCTTTACATTCCTTCTAGTCCGTGGGTCAAAATATGACGTTCTTCGGATGTTCTCCTTGGTCCAGTCTCGCCTTGAAATCTTCAACAACGACCTTGAAGAAGGTATGGTCCTCTCTGAAAAATTTTACGAGGTCCATATAGAGCGCTTCGACTCCTCTTAGTCATAGCTTGATGTTGGTGTGTAAGCAACGAAGATGGTTAAAGCCGGCATGGAACCACATCGTTTCAATAGTAATCGTCCGATACCGGTTGTTAGCTGCTCAATTGAATCAATGTTTACGGTCAAATTCGATTTGACAAAGACGTCAACGCCGGCGACACCTCTTCGATCGCATATTCCAAGAAACAGTTCTTTTCCGATGTCATAAACAGCGTGAAAAGGATGGCGTCTTCTCGTCTCAGTCAGGCCAATGACGTCGTACCTTATGCATCTTGCTTGAATCAATAGCTTTTCTTGAGCGGATTCGTGAGCAAGTGTTCTTGTATTGTAAGTACAGATCGTCATTTTAGTCCGCTTTGATCTCCTTCTCTGAGGGAATAGAGAGTACCATAACGAAATAGACCACATCTTAGTTGATCGTAGGTCTTGCCTCACCGGTGTCGCTGCGGCTCCTAAGATCTACACGGGATCAGACCATCTCCTCCGCGAAACATTCCGTTTTCCACGGAAAGGAGAGAAAGCCGCTAAATTAAAAAAGCGAAGTCCCAGAACTACCTTTAACTGGGATATATCTAAATCATTAGTCGGCTCTTGGGAAGATACAGCTGTTGACAATATCGACGAAGAATATGACCGGCTCATTCAGTTCTCGAGAGTTGTAAAGTGGTAAAAAGATGCTTGTCTCTACTAACACTTCAGCTGACACGCCAGCATGGAATCTCATGCGCTACAGGCAACCAAAATCTCACATCCGAACTTGCAAAACGCTGCAGAGAAGCGACAAAAGAGGATTGTAAAGAAACAAAAACAGTAGTTCTAGGCAAGATGCAGAAGCTAGGAGAAGCATTCGCAAAGCCCACCAAAGCTTCTTAACTACAGAACCAAAAATTGCGCTCCGACGAACTAACGAACATTACCATCTTCCAAAAGGGCGATGGAGACATGTATAGAGAGTTCTCAGAAGGGTGATGGAGAAATTTATAAACATATACCAGTTGTATCTTCTCAATAGCCATATCTTCTTACAGTCATATGAATTGAAAGAGAAAGAATTGATCCTTCCACCGGTTTTCTCCTCCAGAATAGCGGCAGGCTATCTTGTCGATGAAGAATGTAACAATATATTATACCTTTGTTTCGAGTGTTTTATGAAATCACGCTCAAAGTTCAGTGATCCTTTCATTATTACTTGAGCCA
>JAHQIW010002848.1:0-29140 GCA_019055375.1 Parelaphostrongylus tenuis | reverse complement strand
CTGATCGAGTTCTGAAGGAATAGTACATTTAGAGTTGGTTCCGAACGGCAAGTCCATCAACACCAAACTCCACTGTCAGCAGTTAGGCCGAGTCTACGACAACCTCAAAGGAGAAGTACATGGTCGATCGAAGGCGCGTTTTTATTCAACAAAGCTATGTCAGATCGCACACTGCCAAAAAGACCAAAGACAAGTTCGAAGAATTGGACGGAGTCCAATTTCTGCCGCATTCCGCCTACAGCCCAGTTGTGCTCTATCCGGCTTTCGCCTTTCCCGACCAGTTCGACACTCTTGAAGGGTGATCGATTTGAATAGATTGGTTTGAAGTTTAAGAAGCATGTCAAGAGTTCATTGGTTTGAAGTCGAAATTGATGGTACTTCGTCTAGATCTGAAACTTGGCGGACCGCCGACAGAAAGTTGTAGAAAACGAGGGCCTTTGTTTTGTAGAATAACTATTATTGTTTCTATTTGGAATTCACACATAAATTTTCAATTTTTTGTAAGTGCCCCAGAACTTGCTTTCTAACCTAATACTTTCGAATACGATAAAAACGCTGCAACAGATCCCTCAGCATTCAATGATAATCACAGCAACTCAATAATTGCCGAAGTTCTCCAACAAGAAGACGAGTTTCTAGTTAATCAGAATTTCGTAAAGCGCAGCAAACAATAGAGAAATCTTATTTCACTGGAGAATTAATCGCTACCTAATGCCAAAACGAACTATGGCCTAAGTTTAACGCTACATTCAGATACTAGCCATCAAAGTTAACACTCGTGAGCAGAATCATATCAAACTCTCCACTGTTCTCCAGCCTATCAAGGTGAATTTCAATCCTAACATCTCCGGCGAAGAGAATATTGTAGCTGGGAAATTACTCGTCAAGAAACATCAACTGTTGAAAATTATGAAGTCTATACTTCAGTCTATGACACATCTGAATATTAAGCACGATGAGAAGGCTTAGTACGTTGTTTTGGCAGTTTGGACGAAGTAACATAAACAAGGAAACCAAAAATTCATTACTAGTACTTCAAAATTCTTGGCTGGCCCAAGCTATTATTCGAGATTCTCACGGTACGGGTCACCCAAGAATTGGTCATGCGATGTCAACTGTGCTTGAAAAATATTGGGTTTTTGAAGTTACGAGCACGAGCAACACAAATCCTACGCCTGAGCATATATTGTTAAGGATATAATAACCTACAGCACAAATATCCTGAGCAGAGTGATCTTGACCTCGAAAGAGAAGCCTTATTCAAGGCGTCCGATTTGAATCGTCCGATGAAGTTGAAGAATCATGTCGAGAGTTCTTCGATTCAAAGTCGAAGGAATATTGTACTCCTGACCAGATTCGAAATTTGGCGGACCGATGGCAGAAAGTAGTAGAAAACGATGGCCTTTATTTTGAAGAATAGTTATTATCGTGGTTGTTTGTAATTCATGCATGAATTTTCAGTGTTTTACATCGTCCCAAAACTTTCTTTCCAAGCTAATAAATGAAAGATTGTTCACAAAGTGAACAGCTTCTCTCAAACACCGTTTTGTTCCTATCAGATCCTCCAAGTGTTAAGGGGAACCAGTTGCACGGTCTCATATGGGCGAAGAGTGTGCCTGACTCACATCAAGAATTCGATCTGAGATTTGGCGCGAGATTACGCATCATCATAAGGCATTCATCTCTGCTTTACATTTCAAATTTTCGCAGTTCACTACTAAAACTTTATATTCATGTGAGAGGTTAGTGATTTTTACTCCAAAACCGCTCTAGTTAAGGGCCTGTGTTCTATCCGTTCTTAGCGGAGTACTTGGTTTGATTCTAAGTTCCCGACCGTGTATTCTTTCATACGGACGCCGAGAGGTGTGTCACCTAAGCATCAGTCTCAGCAGGCTCACTTCTTTTCGTTTTGGCATAACAAGCAATTATGTTTTAGCTTCGACGGTCAAACAAGCGATTGTGAGCAAATTGGCGCCTCACAGTTTCTGGTGGTATATCAGTCATTGGCTATCAATTCTCTCGAAGCTCTCTCTTTGAATAATGCTTTCTAGCTAACTTATTTCGCTGGATATGAAGAACTGAATAAAGAAAACATCATCCTGGCTACAGTTATCATTTGAGAAATTGATTCTCTAATCCTATGCTGAAAAGTTGCAAATTTGTAGCCATGGAAACGGCATGACTCTTTTCATCTCTGAAGAAGGCGATATCGCCAAAGCGCCATTCAACATTGCACTAAGAGATCTGTTGACAACCTTCTGCCAGTTCATTAAGAAAGTAATGAGTCATTTGTAAGCAGCATTAACTGAGGTGATCAAGAGTCATTTCTAAGTGAATATGTGCACGCATCCGTTACAATGCCTACCATACATGTAAGTAGGAAAGATCTAACGAACTAATGAATTACTAGTAATTCGATTGAGGAAGTTACGGTACATAAATACGGTTATCGAGGCGCGGCATGCCAAGAGTTCGTCCTGTGGCAAAATAGTCGATACAAAATCCAGGATTTCAAGAATTAAGGGAATTCAGAAATTATAAGGGTTTCAAGAATTTGTCTTTTGCCCATAAGCGATAAGGAAGCATCGCACTAAAGCGTGATGTTCGTCGTTTTCATATAGCATGGGACCTACCGAGCAGCTCTTTTTGCGCGATCGCGAAAAGAGAGTTTGCTGGTCATCCAGAACGTTATATGATTAACTACTAAATGACAGTCTAGTCAAGTGGCGCACTATTACTATATCATAAAAGGGCATCAGCTGTGAACGAAGTAAGTTATATATTTGAGTCCCCGCTGAATGGTAGTTGGAAATCACCTGTATCACCTGTCGTCCCGTTGATCGTCGAGTGACTCGAGCGGGTACCAGCAACTCTTCCATTTTTCCCTATCGCGTGCAAGAGTAGCCCAGTGGGTCCTCCTTGCTCTAGGAATTCGCTGAGCATCATATCTTTCTTCCATCGCTTTCGTGAAGAAATCGGACCAACGGGTCAGTGGTCTTCCTTTAGAGCGCTTGACGTCCCGAGGAATCCAGTCGGTAACGGCTCTCGTCCATCGGTTGTCGTTGAAACGCATCACGTGTCCTGCCCACCTTATTTTCGATATCCTGGCGTGTAGAACGGCGTCTCTGATTTTCGATCGTTGACGTAAGTCCACGGACCTCCCTCTTTGAGGGATCCCGCCCGGTTAGTCGCGAGGGCACGTGGCGCGTCCCCAGGTGGTGGATAGGGGAATAAAACGCGAACCAAAAGCGACCGTGTGCTTCCCAGAGACGCAGGTGGATTCAGAGGACGAGCTCCCTGCTTCTGCAGTGCCTACTTGACAAAACTCTATTTCTACGAGTCAAGTCGGCCAAAAGCCTGCAATCAAGCGGCTGGGAAGTATATGGGAGGCGGTTAGGAGTCGCCTCCAACAAATAAGCTCCTCCCGCTCCTCCGAGAGAGACTGGCAAGCTACTCGTGAGTACCCAGCCCCCACGTTTAGAGCCTGGCAAGCTACACGTTGGGTATCAAAAATGCCAAAAACAGTAACAGTTGGAAATAGTATGCTTTAATTGTCATCTAATGCCTTCAGTGATTAACTAACCGGCAAGCTGGAACACCTGACATAAATTTAAGTACGGAGAGTCTCATACATTGATCAGCTGATATACAGTCGTGGAGAGACAACAGAGGGATTCAAGGAAGTGGATCGTATTTACAATTTATTGTAGTATTCTGCATACGTCACTAATATGTTGTCATGTGTACAGTACGCTAATTAATACAAAATCGCCTTGGATAACAAAAAAAAAACCAGAATCAATTGCGAACTAGGAGGAACAACAATGATCTCTCCAAGATACAGAGGACTTTTCTTAGCCCGACAAGCGAACTTTCTTTGCAGGACGAACTTGTCTTTTAGAGCTAGCTTTTCCTTTCGCACAAAATTGATATGACAAATTTTTTTCACCTTACAGAGAAAATCAATCTTCAAACTGATATCACCGTAATTCGACTCGTTATGGAAAAATTTGATCCACGCTGAAATAAAATGCCCAAAATTACCCTGAAAGCGATGCGTTCAGTAAAATATTCGTGCAAATCCAAACTTCACGATTCCAAATGTGATTGTGATTATGTCCTCTTCCTTGATAAAAATTTCAATAGAAGAGACGAGCAGTAAAAGTTGATCTTGCAAGATGACCACCATTTCGTACAACGTGATCAAAAAAAACCTAATTAATATCACCGCTAACGTAGTTTCTCTTTCCTTTCTATTTTTACGATGAAATTGCCTATCACTATTTGCTGGAGGAACTTTTTACGGACAGGCTCCTCATGGTCTTCAAAAACGTGTTCATTACAAATCTAGCTACCGAGGTTAGTGAGCAGATGTTGCTGAGACTGAGTTTTCAGCATTGAGGAATCGCACAACAAATCCCCAAAACACGAAGGTATTTTTCCCACTTGTAGCGAGCCAACATAGCTTATCTCTAGGTAACTGATCAATTGAGAGCAAAGTGATAAAAAGTTGGTTCCAAGAGGTGAGCTTACTGTCCCTGCTAAATTTGATTGCATAATTCCAATGTTCAAATGCAGGCATATACATCAATTCACCTGTAATCGTTACACTATAACCGGATCCTACCCACTGAGTTTAAATAGAAGACGAGTATCTAGCTGGTAGTGATGTGTTCATCAGGATCGCGGTGCTATCTCAATCCCGCTCCGCGTTCGCTAATCTCTCATCCTGCCGAAGGCTTGAAATTAGTACCATAATTAATTGGGAAGAGTTGATTTTCTGTCATTAAAATAGAAAGGCGTTCTCGCAACTATGCCAGTGAAATAAAGCTGCAGTTAGTGCTCCTATTATGAAAAATTAATTTCCATTGTCAAACAGATAGATTGGATGGTTGAAGAAAGGAAAAAATGGCTGTTTCAACAACCACTTAAAGCGAAGCTTCAATTCTAAGCAATTACAAGGACGAGATTGAAGGATTTTGCTTCAACCCATGAAAGTTAATGAACAGACTATTTCCTATAAATGTGACACTATCAGCGAATTTAATGCCACTCAACCACCAGGAGAGCGCTAGATTCAGATCACAGTCAACAAAATTACATTGGGAGAATGATAACAGAATATGCCATGATAACCAACGTGGTAAACAATAACTTATAATTTCTAAAGCATTTCATTTGATATTAGACATGCATTCCTTGCATGTCTAATATCAAATGGAATGCTTTGAAAATATGAGTTGTTGCTTACCACGTTGGCTGTCATGGCATATTCCATTATCATTCTCCCAATGTAATTCTATTGGCCGTGATTTTAAGCTTTTTTAGCGCACTCCTGGTGACAATCGTGGCATTAAATTCGCTGATGGCGTCACATCTATAGGAAATAGTCGTTCTTTAACTCTCATTGGTTGAAACGAAATTCTTCAATCTCGTCTTTGTAATTGCTTAGAATTGAGGCTTCGCTTGAAGCGGTTGTTAGAGCACTCATTTTTTCTCATCTCTTCAACCACCCAATCTATCTCTTTGACATGGTGCAATGGAAATTGATTTTTCTTGATAGGAGCACTAACTTCTTCTTTATTCCACTGGCATAAGATGCGAGAACGCCTTTCTATTTTGATGGCAGAAAATGAACTCCTCCCGAATGATTGTGGTACTAATTTCAAGCCCTCGGCAGGATGAGAGATTAGCGAACGCGAGCGGAATTGAGTTAGCACCGCTATCCTGATGAACACATCAATACCAGCTTGCTACTCGTCCCCTAATTAAACTCAGTGGGTAGGATGCGGTTATACTGTAGAACAATTACAGATGCACTGCTGGATATGTCTGCATTCAAACATTGGAATTATGCAATCAAATGTGGCAGGGAGAGTAAGCTCTCCTCTTGAAACCACCTTTGTATCACTTTGCTCTCTATTGATCAGTTACCTAAGATATTTAATCTTCTCGTTACAAGTGGGAAGAGGATCTTCGTGTTGTAGAGGCTCGTGGTGCGATTCCTCGAGTGCTGAAAACTCAGTTTCAGCAACATCTGCTCACCAACCTCGGAAGCTACATTTCTTGTGAAACACGTTTTCGAAGACCACGAGGAGCCTGTCCGTCAGAAGTTCCTCCAGAAAATAGTGTTAGGGAATTTCATCTTGAAATTAGAGAGCAAAAAGAAACAACGTTAGCGGAGATATCAGTTACGAAATTTTGATCACGTTGTACGAAATGGTGGTCATTTTGCAAGACCAACCTCTACTGCTCCTCTCTTCAATTGAAATTTTTACCAGGAAAGAGGACGATCACATTTAGAGTGGCGAAGTTTGGAACTGCACGAATATTTTATGGATCGCATCGCTTTTAGGGTAAATTTGGGTATTTTATTTCAACGTGGATCAATTTTTTTATAACGAGTCGAATTACTAGAATATCGTTTCAAACATTGATTTTCTTCAGAAAATAAAACCGATATTGTGCGGAAGGGAAAACTAGTTCTGATAGAGCCTTGCCTTGAACACCTTCCATCCTCGTCAAAGGGTAGGGTAAGATTCTGGGTGACAAAACCTTCTGTGACTACTATTTACCGATCGTGTCTTTATCGGTGTTCTCATGATGAGATTTAGCCCAGCACAGTGCAAGGTTGACCGGAGTCTGAAGCATCTCTTCTTCAAAGCCTCGGAAGGTCAAATTGACTTGCAATTTTTTCGATCTACCACTTCCGAAAGCGCACCTCTGAAGACATTAAATTCCGATAACAACAATGAGTAAGCGAAAAATATGCATTGCTAGCTAGTTTTCCTATAAACTCTTGCGACTCTTCGCACAGGGTCTTCTGTAACGCAAAGTATTTGACTCTTTTTCATATGTGTGGAATGTAAATAATTCATAGAAATCAAAAACTCTGCATGTCCAGGGTAAATGTGGAGGAGGGTAGTTATGGAAGAGTTTTTGCGGACCACGTTTGTGGTCTTTTAGTGGATGACCACAATCACCTGCACGTGGTCACATTGAAGTCATTCTGAGAGATCGGGACTTAAGGGAGTCGCAGGGAATCGCCTTAAGGACAATCAAAAAAGCACGGAACACGCAAATTCAGTGGGCGTACCTAGCAACAAAGGTTACAGTGCTGAAAAGTATTTATAGTAAAGTATAAGTGGTTCTATAAAAACCAATAATCTATAGAATTATATCAAAAGATTTTTTGAGCTTAAATCATTCTTTTTTTGGAATTATATTGAATGTTTTTTGGGGGTTTCAAAAACAGTCGATCTTTTGATATAGTTTTGATCTAACAGCAAAAATCTATCGACTGAG
This sequence comes from Parelaphostrongylus tenuis, assembly GCA_019055375.1. Classification (NCBI taxonomy): domain Eukaryota; kingdom Metazoa; phylum Nematoda; class Chromadorea; order Rhabditida; family Metastrongylidae; genus Parelaphostrongylus; species Parelaphostrongylus tenuis. Next base: position 21,835 of record JAHQIW010002848.1, on the reverse strand, counting down.
GGGTGGTGATGGTACAGTGTCATAGTACACTGTGCCATCACCACATACGCCACCCTCCTTGCTTCAATGCAGGGCTGAATGTGGGGCGGGGGTCACTGATGAGGAGGACGAACCTCCGAAACACCGGTGTATGACCCTGGGCTTACCAACCCCTTTTTTGAGCTTAAATCATTCTTTTTTTTGGAATCTATAGAATGATAGAAAAAAGTTTAACCTACAATTCTATATAGACTTGAACTCCTGAAGTACACTAGTAATCTAAAAATAAGAATTATCGATGAAATGATATCGCATGCAGTTTGCATCACGATTTCTAGCCATTTCGATACCACACTTGCCTACGAGGACAGCAGTACTGACTTCTTGTGATTTAATTGACGAAGTTACGTTACATATATGCGGTTTTCAAAGCGCGGCATGCCATCGTCCTTTGGCAAAACAGTCAATACAACCAGGATTTCAAAAATTGAGGGAATTTAGAGATCAGAACAGTTTCTAAATTTGTCTTTTGCCCATAAGCGATAGAGAAGCATCGTACTAAAGCGTGATGTTTGTCGTTTTCATACAGCATGGGGCCTACTAAGCAGCTCTTTTTGCGCTACCGGGAAAATTTGAGTTTGCTGGTCATCCAGAACGTCCTATGATTAACTACTATATGATGACAGTCGATCAAATGACGCACTATTACTATATCATAAAAGAGCATCGACTGTGAACAAAACAAGTTAGAGATTTGAACCCCGGTGAATGACAGTAGGAAATCGTAACCCTGATTGCCATCTTATGCCGACAGTGATTCACTAACCGGCAAGGTGGAAAACCTGATATAAAATTAAGTACGTAGAGTCTCATACATTGATCAACTGATACACAGTCGTGGAGAGACAACAGAGGGATTCAAGGAAGTGGATCACATTAGCAGTTTATTGCAGTATTTTCCATACGTAACTAATATGTTGTCATGAGTACAGTGCGCTATTTAATACAAAAATCGCCTTGGATAACAAAAAAAAAAAGAACGGAATCAGTTGCGAATTAGAAGGAACAACAATGATCTTTCCAAAATGCAAAGGAATTTTCTCACCACGACAAGCGAACTTCCTTATAGGACGAACTCGTCTATTAGAACTAGTTTTCCCTTTCGCACAATATCGGTTTTTTTTTCTGAAGAGAATCAATGTTTGAAACGATATTGTGGTAATTCGACTCGTTATAAAAAAATTGATCCACGTTGAAATAAAATACCCAAATTTACCCTGAAAGCGATGCGATCCATAAAATATTCGTGCAGTTCCAAACTTCGCCACTCTAAATGTGATCGTCCTCTTTCTTGGTAAAAATTTCAATTGAAGAGAGGAGCAGTAGAGGTTGGTCTTGCAAAATGACCACCATTTCGTACAACGTGATCAAAATTTCGTAACTGATATCTCCGCTAACGTTGTTTCTTTTTGCTCTCTAATTTCAAGATGAAATTCCCTAACACTATTTTCTGGAGGAACTTCTGACGGACACGCTCCTCGTGGTCTTCAGAAACGTGTTTGATTACAAATCTAGCTTCCGAGGTTGGTGAGCAGATGTTGCTGAAACTGAGTTTTCAGCACTGAGGAATCGCACCACGAATTTCTAGAACACGAAGATCCTCTTCCCATTTGTAACGAGAAGATTACATATCTCTAGGTAACTGATCAATAGAGAGCAAAGTGATACAAAGGTGGTTTCAAGAGGAGAGCTTACTGTCCCTGCCACATTTGATTGCATAATTCCAATGTTTGAATGCAGACATATCCAGCAGTGCATCTGTAATTGTTCTACAGTATAACCGGATCCTACCCACTGAGTTTAATTAGGGAACAAGTAGCAAGCTGGTAATGATGTGGTTCATAAGGATCACGATGCTAACTCAATCGCGCTCGCGTTCGCTAATCTCTCATCCTGCCGAGTGCTTGAAATTAGTACCACAATTAATAGGAGAGTTCTTCATCAAAATAGAAAGGCGTTCTCGCAACTTATGCCAGTGGAATAAAGAAGCAGTTAGTGCTCCTATCAAGAAAAATCAATTTCCTCTGCACCATGTCAAAGAGATAGATTGGGTGGTTAAGGAGATGAGAAAAAATGAGTGCTCTAACAACCGCTTCAAGCGAAGCCTCAATTCTAAGCAATTACAAGAACGAGGTTGAAGGATTTTGCTTCAACCCATAAAAGTTAATAGACAGACTATTTCCTATAAATGTGACGCCATCAGGGAATTTAATGCCGCGATTGTCACCAGGAGAGCGCTAGAAAAGCTTCAGATCACGACCAACAAAATTACATTGGGAGAATGATAATGGAATTTGTCATCACAACCAGCGTGGTAAACAACAACTCATAATTTTTAAAGTATTTCATTTGATAATAGACATAGAATCCTCACAAACGAGGCTAGTCTGACAAAACCTATCGTATGGTAATATTAGACTGGTAAAAAAGCAGTTTCAGTTTTGCATTGCTGAAATGCGCTGTTTGATATTGCAAGATATTCTTGAATCAATGTGGTTATATCATGCATCAATTCAATGTTCATTTCTTGCTTTATGTTTTGCTGCTGTTGATGCATTACTAGCTGTTTGTTTTACATTATTTTTAGAGTGTGGAAAGAATGTTGTACAAGAAGCAAATCCAGGCAAATTCCTTATTCCAGTTCAAAATGTGACGTAAAGCAGCCAGACAGCTCGCAGCACCAATAACGTATTTGGCTCAGGAACTGCTAACAAAGGTACAGTACCGTTGAACTTTCGAGTAGCCTCGCAGGGAATACGAGAGCTTGAAGATGAAAAACGTAGTGCATCCATGAAAGGGTGACAACAACCACGTGAAAGCATTTGTGAAAGTTGATCTTCTTGAGACCGTTTGAGATGGTACAAGAGAACTGCACCGATTATTCTATCATTCCGCCTTTTAAAAGAGATTAGAAAGTAATTGCGGTTCCAGCATGGTCTGAAAACCGCAACTGCTTCTGCATCACTAATGAATATAGGATTACAAATTCCAATCGTGTTGTGAATTCTACTTGAGATGGGCCGTCACCCTTTCGCTCCGAATTTCTTCTTTGCGTAAAAAAGAAAATATCATAGAACTCCCGTAAACACTTTTTAGAACAAACCGTATAACTTTTAGAGCCACTATAACTGAATTTAGCTTAACTTTTAGGATGGACTACAAAAAGTTTATCCAAAGCCGCTATTATCTAAAATATCATTTGATTTAGCACTATAAAGCGACTGAGAATGATTGAATATTTTCAAAAACGTCTGCCTTCAGAAATTCTCGATCAAATACAATATTCTCTTGTGTGCATCTGATAACGTGACCTCAAAGCTCTCTCTGATTGAACGTTTTTCAGGAATAGCCAACGGAGTGAAATGTCAAGGAAAAAAAACCTCAGAAAGAAGGATTGGCTACAGTAGACCACATGGATACAACGAATATAACGATAATCCTTGAATCATAGCGAGCACACGATGCCAATTTGACTCGATTTTGCTGAGTTAAAAGAAAATGGCGTCACAGATGAAACTGAAGCTGCCATGTTACCTGAAAAAACTAATAAGTTGATGGTGGCATAAGGATTGCAGACAACATTCTGCATAATATTGATTTAGAAATTGTTATGTTTTTAGGTTTGTTGGTTGCTGATTTAATTTATAGAGAATGTTATCTACCTCTTCCCAGGCGTTTATCAGTATCTTGTATCCTTCAAACAAATATTCTCATATATTCTACTTTCGTAAAGCCTATATTTGTGCCTCGAAAAACGGTTGCACTTTCGATGCGCTTTTAGATACTGTTTACTCGAAATGCATCAACACTCTCGTGACTGTAACAAGCCGAGTGACCCTTCTTTGCACTTATGAGTTAGTCACGTAGCTGAACCTGTTTTGGTAAATGTGCTTTTGATGAGCTATTGTTGATTGTGTGTTCTTTTCATTATTTGAGCCAACATGTTACTTTACTTACTCTCTTTACTGCGTGTTCTTCACTTTTGATTTGAATTCTCCATCCTTAGCGCTAACTTTATTTCACTCTAACCATAAACCCACCCCTAAATGAAATGTATATAAGCAGCTGCAAATTATATTTGAACTTCCACTTGGCAATACGCTCAGCTATGATTGCGTTGAGCTTCGCAGTCGGTGTACTGATAATTGTTCAGTAGAATTCATACTCTGGAGAGAACTTTTGATCAGAAAGAATGATGCTACCAACGCCATAAAAGTCTTTTTTAGTAATAATAACACCTACGTGTCCTAAGAATCCTCATTTTTTAGTACGATGGCCACATCAGTGGGTTTCACAGCGCATTTCCATTTCTTACTTTCTATTTTTTAACGATATGTAAAAGTATGATTCAAAAACACATTTTCAAATCAATGTATGACATTTTCGAGAAATTTATGCGGTGTGATTTTTAGTACGCAAACTTGAATCTCGGTTCTAATTTAGAAAACTCATAGAGCGCTATAGGAACAAAAAAAAATTCGATTTGCACTCACAGTATTCAATCATTGATTAGAAATTTAAAACATGTTTCTCTGTTACATAAAATCAAAATAAAAGGCAATTATCTTTAAAGCGATAAAGCTAAGTCTTACTAGAAGTAAGTCAGACTTGGAACATTCTTCCGAAATGCAGAAAAATTTTGTAAACAAAGAGCGAAAATCGCACCCTTTCTGGATGACACATGAAATCGCCGCGTGCAGGTCATCAGAGTGAGCGCGATTTTTGATATTTATTCGGAAATCTGTCTTCTGTCGTACGGAATTGTTTAGATTTGTTTTGATAATCTGACTCTTATTTGCCAAGAAAACTGTGAGATACTTATTTGGATAGTTGGACGGTCCGTCTTCACGAATTGTGCCGATCCCAGCACATCTCCGTTCGTCTCATCTTCTCGCGATTGTCGTTCATGGCGGTGGTTTCATTCGAGCATGGCCACTAGAGCGAGTTCCATACCGTGATATGTAGAATACCGGCAGGTACGAATACAGCTGATGCGAATACAGATATGAGAAAACTCCGAGAGTGAAACGTGATTTTCTCTTGCTCGTACGATCTACTTATAAAATTAATATGATTTATGCTATCGAATAGACACTAATTCTGAGTGTGAAACTATACACAGATCCCAACCGAGCGAACAAAGAAAATCAAGTTTGAGACATAATTTGGTTTCGCTGCTACAGCGCACTAAAATTTTCTTCTAAAATCCACGTAAAGTGTCGTAATCGCCGAAATCAAGATATTGCTTTATTTTTAGAGGTCAAGGAAAAACGCTTTCTTCTCCGAGTAAAGCTTAGATCCAGAAGGGCTTTTTACGCTTCGTATCGATGACCTCGCTTCGCAAACATAGTGTAGCTTCTTTTTTGACAAACCCTCCACTGATCTACTGTTTCTCGTCACGTTATCTTTTTCAAGTATTTTATGTAATGAAATATATCCGAAATGATAGATTTATATCATTATATTCTTATACAAGTTATTAAAATTGATACAATGCCAACATCACTGTGATTCCGTAGTAATAAAGAGTTTTTTTGCTAAAACATAAGCATTATATTTGCACCAAAAGCATACGAATGTGTAGAACAAATTGCAAGCTATCGAAATACTACAATAAATCCCAGATTTATTGCTAAGACGCTGAAAAAAACCCAATCAAATAAAAAAATCGCGCACAAGCTGCGATTTGCGCTGGGCGTGGCGATTACAACAGGTGATTCTCAAAGGGTCAACGTTCGAAACAGATATTCAAGGACCTTAGTTCGAATTCTCGAATTTGCTTCGAACGACATCACTCTAATGATAACAATGCTCTCTCAAGACAAATCAGATAACAAGCTTTCAAAAGTACTATGAATTCAATGTAACTCCGATTCCGATTACATACAAGTGTCATGTTTGCCAAGAACACATCAAATCATCACTAAGCGAACTGTAGCTAGCGTAATAGCATCAGTATACGGTCCAATGGGCTTCTTAGTACCTTTGCTCCGCCAAGCAAAGGTATTTTCAAGTAGCCTATGGAAAGACAAGCACAACTGAGATGACAGTGCACCCGAATTTTGGAGGAAAGAATGGAAATTACCATGCTACCTTAGCACAAAATAGCACAACTACAATTTAATTACTTCTGCCGACGTTAGCACAGAGACTTTCGCCAGCTGCGTATACTTGCAATCAGAAAATTCAGCTCAGCTTCTCATGTCCAAAAGCAAATTTCCTGCACTGAAAAGTACACCAACTATATAAAAAATACAAGCAGATGTCATACCCTTGACACTGCGGCACAACGCTGTATTGACTCAACTTCGAAAGGCATTAAAAAATCAAGAAATATTCATTCTGATTCAAAGATTGTAATCGGTTGGATAAAACGTAAGCCACTGAAAAAATTGTTTAAATCAGGATATCCAGCAAACTGAACGAAACCGTTGAAATCGTCACTCACAATCAGATCATCGGTTATCGTATATTCTTTGGCCACATTATCTCGCAGCACAACACAGCAGACTGCAACAAGTGGTCTTAACCAATGGGAATTCCCGAGCATTTCTGGTAGAATTGTCGATCATTTATTCGAAAATCAGCACAAAAATGGAAACCACTTGTAATACTATGGTTGGAAGAAAAGTTCTGTGGCACTCAGAAAAGCATGAGATGAAACTACTACAGTTTCTTATGTTAGATTTCCCCACCGAAGACCTAGATATGATACGTCTTCATTTTCCCTTTGTTGCAAGCCGCCGCCATGTTAACCGATGCAATCGAAATACGCGATTTACCGATATGGCAAAAAGGACATGATCGATGCATGTTGGAATTTTGAAGGAGTAATGCATTTTGCATGGAAAGCTTTTTTTTTTTCTGTGAGTACACAAGGCAATGTGTTGATTCCTATAGCTTGGTGTTTTATTTTCAGCAGAGATTGCACGTCGGATTTTTTATTTCGTCAGCATTAGCATCATTTATGTGCATTTGTTTTGAAGTAAGTCAATAGGTCTCAGTACTTCCTCTTGTGGTGAATGCGAATCAGCGTACAAGAGGAGTCTTGTATAGAGAAGAGTATCTATAAAATCCTCCTTGCCGTGGAGCAACTGACGTAATTTGTTACCACTCTACTTCATGGCTAGCAACTATTCCTTCCAACAGCGGATCGTTCTGGATACGCTGTAGGCGCTTTTTTGAAATGTTTCGGCTAATATGAATGTGGGAGTGCTATCGCTTGTGACCGACGTGAGTGTTTCCCTTCTAGAGAAGAAGCAGCGGAGGAACATAAGAAATGCATAAGTTGTTAAGTCAGAAACGATACCAAGGTGTATTATTTCTCGTTATCGTGCATGTTATCATGCCTGTGTATCATTTACTCTCTAAAAAGCCTGGTTGGGTGATTATTAGTGGACTGATGCAATCAAGGCCAACATGTTCAAAAGGCTGTAACTGGAGGACACTTCGGCACGGTAGGTCTCTCTGCTAAGGATATTTGTGCTGTAGGTTATTATATCGTTAACAATACATGCAAAGGCGTAGTATTTGTGTTGCTCGGGTATCTTTGTTTATGTCACTTCGTCCAAAACGCCCAGCAACGTAGTAAGCCTTCCTCATCGTGCTTAACTTTCAGATGTGTCATGGATTAAAGTATAGACTTCTCAATCTTCAACAGTTGATGTTTATTGACGAGTATTTTCCCACCTACGCTATTCTCTTCGCCGGAGATGTTAGGATTGAAATTCACCTTGATAGGCTAGAGATCAGTGGAGAGTTTTATATGATTGTGCTCACGAGTGTTAACTATGATGGCTAGTATCTGAATGTAGCTTTAAACTAATGCCACAGTCTTTTTGGCATTAGGTAGTCAATAATTCTCCAGTGATTTGAAGATGGCTCTATTGTTTGCTCCATTCACGAAATTGTGATTGACTAGAAATTCGTCTTCTTGTTGGAGAAATTCATCAATTATAGAGTTGCTTTGATTATCGTCGAATGCTGAGGGATCTGTTGCAGCGATTTCATCGTATTCGAAAGTATTAGGTTAGAATGAAAGTTCTGGGGCAATTACAAAAAATTGAAGATTTATGTCTTAATTCCAAATAGAAACAATAATAGCTAATCTTCAAAACAAAGGCCCTCCTTTCCTAAAACTTTCTTTCATGGGTCCATCAAGTTTGGATCTGGACGAAGCATCAAATGTTCCACTTCAAACCAAGGAACTCTTGACATGGTTCTTAAACCTCAAATCGATCACCCTTCAAAAAATGTCGCACTGGTCGGAAAAGTCGAATGGAGCGCAATCTGGGCTGCAGGCTGGAGCAGCACAAATTGGACTTCGTCCAATTCATTAAACTTGACTTTGGCTTTTTTGGCAGTGAGCGGTCTGACATAGTCTTGTTAAATCAGAACGCGCCTTCGGTTGACCATGTACTCCTCTTTAAGGTTGTCGTAGACTCAGCCTAACTGCTGACAATGGAGTTTGACGTTGATGGACTTGCCGTTCGGAACCAACTCAAAATGCGCTACTCCTTCAAAACTCCACCAGACATAGATCATGTCCTTCTTGCCAAATCGGTAAATCGCGTACTTTGATTGTATCGCTAAACATGGCGGCGGCTTGCAACAAAGTGAAAATAAACACAAATAATATCTAGGTCTTCGATGGAAAAATCTCACATGAGAAACTGTAGTAGTTTCACCTCATGCTTTTTTGAGTGCCACAGGACTTGTCTTCCAACCGTAGTATTAGAAGTGGTTTCCATTTTTGTGGAATTTTCGAATAAACGATCGACTATCCCACCAGAAATGGTGGAGGCATTCCCATTGATCAAGACCACTTATTGCAGTCTGCTATATTGTGCTGCGAGATAATGTGGCCAAGGAATATGCGATAGCCGATGTTCTGATTGTGCTTGACGATTTCAACGATTTCGTTCAGTTTGTTGGATATCCTTGTTCAAACAGTTTTTTCAGTGGTTTGCATTCCATCCAATCGATTACAATTTCTGAGTCAGAATGAATGTTTCTTGATAGTCACTACAGCGTTGCTCAATCGAAGTGCCAAGGTTATGGCATCTACTCGTATTTTTTATATAGATAGTGTACTTTTCACTGCAGGCAATTTGCTTTTGAACATGTGAAGCTGAGGTGAATTTTCTGATCGCAAGTATACGCAGCTGACGAAATCTTCTGTGCTAACGTCGACAAAAGTAATTAAATTGTTGTTTTGCTCCTTTGTGCTAAGGTAGCGTGGTAATGGCTTTGTAGAGCCTTCCATTTCTGTATAAAAAATAATCCATTCTTTCCTCCGGAATTCGGGTACAATGGCATCTCAGCTGTGCTTGTCTTTTCATAGGTTATGTAAAATTACGTTTGCTTGGCGGAGTAGAGGTACTAAGGAGCCCACTGGACCGTATACTGATGCTATTACGCTAGCCACAATTCGCTTAGTGACGATTTTATGTGTCCTTGGCAAACATGACACTTGTATGTAATCGGAATCGGAGTTCCATTGAATTCATAGTACTTGAATGCTTGTTATCTGATTTGTCTTGAGAGAGCATTGTTATCATTAGAGTGATGTCGTTCGAAGCAAATTCGAGAATTCGTGCCAAGATCATTGAATATCTGTTTCGAACGTTAATCCTTTGAGAATCACCTGTTGTAATCGCCACGCGCAGCGCAAATCGCAGCCTGTGCGCGATTTTTTTGATTGTTGGGGTTTTTTCACCGTTTTGGCAGTTAATCTGGGATTTCTTGTAGTATTTCGAGAGCTTACCATTTTTTCTACACATTTGCATGATTTTATTTCAACTATAATGCTTATGTTTGAACAAAAAACTCTTTTTCACTACGGAATCACAGTGATGTTGGCTTTGTGTCAATTGTCATAAGTTGCGTAAGGAATATAATGACATAAAGCTAACATCTCGGATGTTCTTAATTACATAAAATACTCGAAAAAGATAATGGTGACGAGAAACAGGAGATCAGTGAAGACTTTGTCAAAAAAGATGCTGCCCAATGTTTGCGAAGCCAGGTCATCGATACGAAACGTAGAAAGCCTATCTGGAACCAAGCTTCACTCGGAGAAGAAAGCGATTTTCCTAGACCTTTAGGAATAAATCAATTATCTTGATTTCGGCAATTACAACGCTTTACGTGGATTTTGGAAGAAAATTTTAGTGCGCTGTAGCAGCGAAACCAAATTATGTCTCAAACTTGATTTTCTTTGTTCGCTCGGTTGAGATCTGTGTATAGTTTTACACTCAGAATTAGTGTACTATTCGATAGCATAAATCATGTTGATTTTATAGCTATTTCGCTGTAAAGTTTCTGTAGAGTGATGTGCGAGCTAGAGAAAATCTCGTTTTACTCATGGAGTTTTCTCATATCTGTATACGCATCAGCTGTATTCGTACCTGCCGATATTCTACATATCACGGTATGGAATTCGCGCCAGTGGCCATGCTCGAATGAAACCACCGCCATGTACGACAGTCGCGAGAAGACGAGACGAATGGAGATGTGCTGGAGTCGGCACAATTTGTGAAAGACGGACCGTCCAAATATCCAAATAATTTTCTCGGAGTTTTCTTCAGTAAAAGGGACATATGTGCATCAAAGCGCGTGAGCATGAGAAGCAATCATGTTTTTTTCGATTATCAAAACATATCTAGACATTTCCGTACGACAGAAGACAGATTTCCGAATAAATGCCGAAAATCGTGTTCCCTCTGATGACGTGCACGCGGCGATTTCATTTGCCACCCAGAAAGTGTGCGATTTTCGCTCTTTGTTCAGAAAATTTTTCTGCATTTCGGAAGATTTCATGTTTGACATACTTCTATGAAAGACTCAGCCTTATCGTTTCAGAGATAACTGCCTTTTATTTTGATTCTATATAGCAAATAAACATGTTTTGAATTTCTAATCAATGGTTGCGAGTGCAAAACGTATTTTTTTTTTTGTTCTTATAGCGCTCTATGAATTTTCTAAAATAGAACCGAGATTCGAGATTGCGTACAAAAATCACACCGCATAAATTTCTCGAAAAAGTCATACATTGGTTTGAAAATGTTTTTTTAAAATACTTTTACATATCGTTGAAAAATAAAAGGTAAGAAATGGAAATGCGCTGTATTCCCATTGATGTGACCATCGTATTGAAAAATGAGCATTCTTAGGACACGTAGGTGCTATTTTTACTTAAGAAGACTTCTATGGCGTTAGTAGCACATTCTTTCTGATCAAAATATATCTCCAGAGTATGAGTTCTACTAAACAAGTATCAGTACACACTGCGAAACTTAACGGAATAATAGCTGAGCGTATTGCCAAGTCGAAATTCTAATATATCTTGCAGCTGCTTATACACATATCATTTAGGTAAGGGTTTATGGTTAGAGTGAGATAAAGTTAGAGCTAAGAATGGATATTCCAAATCAGAGTAAGGAACACACATCAACAATTACATTTTCCAAAATAGGTTCAGCTACGCGACTAACTCATAAGTACAAAGAATGGTCGTTCGAATTGTTACAGTCACGAGAGCGTTTGTGCATTTCGAGTAAACAATACCCAAAAGTGCATCGAAAGTGCAACCGCTTTTCGAGACACAAACATAGGTTTTACGAAAGCAAAATAGATGAGAATATTTGATTGAATGATACAGTTTAATAATATACGCCTGGGAAGAGGTAGATAACATTCTCTATGTTATGCAGAATGTTGTCTACAATCCCTAGGCCACCACCAACTTATTGGCTTTTGGAGCTAACATGTCAGCTTCAGTCTCATCTGTGACGGAATTTTCTTTTAACTCAGCAAAATCGAGACTATTTGAAAGACAAATTGACATCTTGCATCGATTCAAGGATCTTCGTTATCATCGTTCTTTCCATGTGGTCTATTGTAGTCATTCCTTCTTTTTGAGGTTTTTTCCTTGATATTTTAATCCGCTGGCTATTTTGAAAACGTTCAATCAGAGAGAGCTTTGAGGTCAGGTGGTCATATGCACGCAAGACAATATTGTGTTGGATCGAGAAGTTTCTGAAGGCAGATGTTATTGGAAACATCCAAGCATTTTCCCAGCCATGTCCTCTTACCGTCATATAAATTGAAAGAGGACGTCATAATTCTTTCTATTTTGACTGCCACTTGCAGTGGTATGATGTTATTAGTATACCCAATATGTGGAGTACTGTGCAAAAACGTTTGCGTCAGCCGGGATTCGAACCCAGATCTCACTCTTTCCGGGAGCGTATGCTAACCGTTACACTACCCCCCGACGACATATTGGGTATACTAATAACATCATACCACTGCAAGTGGCAGTCAAAATAGAAGAATTATGACTGATTATCGATATCCAATGTCTGTCAACTCAAGTGGGTTCAGTGCCGATAGCGGCTGCCCGGCCAGACCGTGGACGGTTGGCTGTTGGCAGACAACGCGTTGTAGCGTAAATAAGAGTGCTGGGGAAAGCGAGCGTCGGTAGTGCAACGGTTAGCATACGCTCCGGAAAGAGTGAGATCTGGGTTCGAATCCCGGCTGACACAAACGTTTTGCACAGTACTCCACATATTGAAAGAGGACGAATATATCGTTCCACCGGTCATCTCTTCCGAAGTCCGACATGCTATAGCGGCGGTGAAAAACAGAACAACACCTGGTCGATACAGGATTAGACCAGAACACCTGAAGAACCAGCCGCCAGTTCTCATCAACACCCTTGCTCGGCTCTTCACTCGGTACCTGTCAGAATGCATGGTCCCCATTCAATGGAAAACCAGTAAGACTGTATTGTTGTTCAAAAAGGGAGACCTTCACGAAATAGGCAATTATCGCCCAATCTGCTTGCTGTCTGTTGTCTATAAACTCTTTACTCGATTCATCCTAAACAGGATTGACAGAACACTGGACAAAGGGCACCAATGCGAACAAGCAGGGTTCCCAAAAAGATTCAGTACCATAATCCACACAACTACAAGTCTCACTGAACTATTACGAGGGTACAAGATACCGCTCTGTTCACTTTCATCGATATAAAGAAAGTCTTTGATTTAGTGGAAACAGAAACAGTCATAGAGGCTCTGGATAACCAGGACGTCCCTACTCGGTATATTACTGTGCTTCGTGGGCTTTATAAAGATTTCACGACCAAAATATCCCCTTTTAACAACAATATCACCCTTGACGTAAGAAGAGGGGATCGACAAGGCGATACAATCTCGCCAAAACTATTCATGCCTCCTACAAAACGTCATCCGAACATTAGAATGGGACGATATGGGAGTGAAAATTGTAGGTCAACAATTGAACCATCTTTGCTTTGCTGATAATATCGTCCTCATTCTTCAACTGAATTTAACAAAAACGATTTTCATAAGGAACGAATGAGTTTTGCATGCCGCATTCACGCTCAACTGAACGACAGTCTTCAAATGCTCCAGTTATGTCTATCTAGGTCGTGAAATCAACATGATGAATGACCTAGCTCCAGAGTTGAGCAGGAGGAAACGAGCGGTTTGGGGAACGTTAAAGGGCATCGAAGATGTAGTGAAGAGGACTATGAACGTTCGACTCCGTGCGTACCTTTTCGACTCGACGATTATCGCTGCCCTGACGTGTGCAGCAGAAACTTGGTCGCTACGTAAGTAGGACGAAATATCACTTGGCGTTATTGAACGCCTGATTGAAAGGTCGATGCTAGGAATATCCCGTATCTCGCAAATGAGAGAAAGGTACCAAAGTTACGACCTACGTCAACGATCGCAAAACAGTGACGTCGTTCTACACGCCAGGATATCGAAAATAAGGTGGGCCGGGCATGTGATGTGTTTCAACGACAACCGATGGACGAGAGCCGTTACCGACTGGATTCCTCTGGACATCAAGCACTCCACAGGAAGACCACCGACCCGTTGGTCCGATTTCTTCACGAAAGCTATAGAAGAAAGATATGATGCTTAGCGAATCCCTAGAGCGAGGAGGACCCATTGGGCTACTCTTGCACGCCACAGGGAAAAATGGAAGTGTTGCTGGAACCCGCTCGAGTCACTCAAAGATCAACGGGACGACAGGTGAGGCAGGTGGAGCATTTTCAGTCGCTTTATAGTGCTAAATCAATTGATATTTTTGATAATAGCGGCTTTGGATAAGAGTTTTCATCTGTCTAATTATCTTCTTTCTGTATCTTTTTGTAGGCCAGCCGAAAAATTAACCTAAATTCAGTTATAGTGGTTCTAAAAAGTTATACGGTTTGTTCTAAAAATTGTTCACGGGAGTTCTGTAGTATTTTCCTTTTTGCGCAAATAAGAACAAGATTTTCATTGTAATCCTATATTGATTAGTGGCGCAGAAGCAGTTTCGGTTTTCAGACCGTGCTGGAACCGCAATTACTTTTTAATCTGTTTCAAAAGACTGGAATGATAGAATGGTTGGTGCAGAGTTCTCTTGCACCATCTCATATGGTCTCCAGAAGGTCGTGTTTTACAATTTCTTTCACGTGGTCGTTGTCAACCTTTCATGACTGCACTACGTTCTTCTCTTCAAGCTCTCGTCTTCCTTGCGAAGCTACTTGAAACCTAACGGTACTATATCTTCATTAGCAGTTCCTGAGTCAAATACGTTATTGATGCTGCGAGTTGTCTCTGCTGCTTAACGTCACATTTGAAACTGGAATAAGAAATTTGCTTGCATTGGCTTCTCGCCCAGCATTCTTTCCACACTAAAATAATGTAAAACGAACAGCTAGTAATAGTCAGTAGCAACAAAACATAAAGCAAGAAGTGATCATTGATTTGATGCATGACATAACCACATTGATTCAAGAATATATTGCAATATCAAACTACGCATTTCAGCAATGCAAAACTGAAACTACTTATATATCAACTTAATTTTACCATACGATAGGTTTTGTCAGATTACCTTCATTTGTGAGGATTGCATGTCTAATATCAAATGAAATGCTTTGAAAATTATGAGTTATTGTTTATCACGTTGATTATCATGGCATATTCCGTTATCATTCTCCCAATGTAATTTTGTTAATTGTGATCTGAAGCTTTTCTAGCGCTCTCCTGGTGGTGGAGTGGCATTAAATTCGCTAATGGCGTCACATTTATAGTAAATAGTCTGTTTATTAACTTTCATGGGTTGAAGCGAAATCCTTCAATCTCGTCCTTGTAATTGCTTAGAATTGAAGCTTCGCTTTAAGTGGTTGTTGAAACAGCCATTTTTTCCTCTCTTCAACCACCCAATCTATCTGATTGACAATGGAAATTAATTTTTCATAATAGGAGCACTAACTGCAGCTTTATTCCACTGGCATAAGTTGCGAGAACGCCTTTCTATTTTAATGACAGAAAATTAACTCTTCCCAATTAATTGTGGTACTAATTTCAAGCCTTCGGCAGGATGAGAGAATAGCGAACGCGGAGCGGGATTGAGATAGCACCGCAATCCTGATGAAAACATCACTAGCAGCTAGATAGTCGCCTCCTAATTATACTCAGTGGGTAGGATCTGGTTACAGTGTAGAACAATTACAGGTGAATTGATGGATATGTCTGCATTTAAACATTGGAATTATGCAATCAAATATAGCAGGGACAGTAAGCTCACCTCTTGGAACCAACTTCGTATCACTTTGCTCTCAATTGATCAGTTACCTAGAGATAAGCTATCTTGGCTCGCTACAAGTGGGAAGAATACCTTCGTGTTCTGAGGATTTGTTGTGCAATTCCTCAATGCTGAAAACTCAGTCTCAGCAACATCTGCTCACTAACCTCGGAAGCTAGATTTGTAATGAACACGTTTTTGAAGACCACGAGGAGCCTGTTCGTAAAAAGTTCCTCCAGCACATAGTGATAGGCAATTTCATCGTAAAAATAGAAAGGAAAGAGAAACTACGTTAGCGGTGATATTCATTAGGAAATTTTGATCACGTTGTACGAAATCGTGGTCATCTTGCAAGATCAACTTTACTGCTCGTCTCTTCTATTGAGATTTTTATCAAGGAAGAGGACATCATCACAATCACATTTGGAATCGTGAAGTTTGGATTTGCACGAATATTTCACTGAACGCATCGCTTTCAGGGTAATGTTGGGTATTTTATTTCAGCGTGGATCAAATTTTTTCATAACTAGTCGAATTACGGAAATATCAGTTTGAAGATTGATTTTCTCTGTAAGGTGGAAAAAAACATCAATTTTGTGCGAAAGGAAAAGCTAGCTCTAACAGAAAGGTTCGTCCTGAAAAGAAAGTTCGCTCGTCGGGCTAAGAAAAGTCCTCTGTATCTTGGAGAGATCATTGTTGTTCCTCCTAGTTCGCAATTGATTCTGGTCTTTTTATTTTTTTATCCAAGGCGATTTTGCATTAAATAGCGTACTGTACACATGACAACATATTAGTTACGTATACAGAATACTACAATAAATTGTAAATATGATCCACTTCCTTGAATCCCTCTGTTGTCTCTCCACGACTGCATATCAGCTGATCAATGTATGAGACTCTCCGTACTTAAATTTATGTCAGGTGTTCCAGCTTGCCGGTTAGTGAATTGACAATTAAAGCATACTATTTCCAACTACCATTCAGCGGGGACTCAAATATATAACTTATTTCGTTCACAGTTGATGCTCTTTTATGATATAGTAATAGTGCGCCACTTGACTAGACTGTCATATAGTAGTTAATCATATAACGTTCTGGATGACCAGCAAACTCTTTTCGCGGTCGCGGAAAAAGAGCTGCTCAGCAGGTCCCATGCTATATGAAAACGACGAACATCACGCTTTAGTGCGATGCTTCCTTATCGCTTATGGGCAAAAGACAAATTTTTGAAACCCTTATGATTTCTGAATTCCCTCAATTCTTGAAATCCTGGATTTTGTATTGACTGTTTTGCCACAGGACGAACTCTTGGCATGCCGCGTTTCGATAACCGCATATATGTACCGTAACTTCCTCAATCGAATTACTAGCAATTCATTAGTTGTTAGACTTTCCTACTTACATGTACTGTGATGCATCGTAACGGATGCGTGCACATATTCACTTAGAAATGACTCTTGATCATCTCAGTTAATGCTGCTTACAAATGACTCATTACTTTCTTAATGAGCTGACAGAAGGTTGTCAACAGATCTCTTCAGTGCAATGTTGAATGGCGCTTTGGCGATATCGCCTTCTTCAGAGATGAAAAGAGTCAAGCCGTTTCCATGGCTACGAAATTGCAACTTTTCAGCATAGGATTAGAGAATCAATTTCTCAAATGATAACTGTACCCAGGATGATGTTTTCTTTATTCAGTTCTTCATATCCAGCGAAATAAGTTAGCTAGATAGCATTATTCAAAGAGAGAGAGCTTCGAGAGAATTGATAGCAATGACTGATATACCACTAGAAACTGTAAGGCGCCAGTTTGCTCACAGCCGCTTGTTTGACCGTCGAAGCTAAAACATAATTGCTTGTTATGCCAAAACGAAAAAGATGTGAGCCTGCTGAGACTGATGCTTAGGTGACACACCTCTCGGCGTCCGTATGAAAGAATACACGGTCGGGAACTTAGAATCAAACCAAGTACTCCGCTAAGAACGGATAGAACACAGGCCCTTAACTAGAGGGATTTTGGAGTAAAAATCACTAACATCTCACATGAATATAGAGTCTTAGTAGTGAATTTCGAAAATTTAAAAATGTAATGCAGAGATGAATGCCTTATGATAATGCGTAATCTCGCGCCAAATCTCAGATCGAATTCTTGATGTGAGTCAGGCGCACTCCTCGCCCACATGAGACCGTGCAACTGGTTTCCGTTAACACTTGGAGGATCTGATAGGAACAAAACGGTGTTTGAGAGAAGCTGTTCACTTTGTAAACAATCATTCATATATCAGGTTGGAAAGAAAGTTTTGGGGCACTTGTAAAAAATTGAAAATTTATGCATGAATTCCAAGCAACCACGATAATAACTATTCTTCAAAATAAAGGCCATCGTTTTCTACGACTTTCTGCCATCGGCCCGCCAAATTTCGGATCTGGTCAGGAGTAGACCATTTCTTCGACTTCGAATCGAAGAACTCTCGACATGATTCTTCAACTTCATCGGACGATTCAAATCGGACGCCCTGAATGAGGCTTCTCTTCGAGGTTAAGATCTCCGGCATTGAGAAGGGTTTAGATCAGCATTTAGCAGCAGATTTGCTGCTTGTTGTGCCTTCTTCTTCAACGTCGTTGATTTATCGACTGCAGCTTGTTTCGAAAAACCTTTTCTTCAATAATGATGCAATAAAACACGAACTTCGAATAGATCGTTGGACATGGCGGAAGCTTGTAAGAAAGTGAAAATAAAGACGAATAATATCTAGGCCTTCAATGGAAAAATCCCACACAAGAAACGGTAATAGTCTCATGATATGCACAGGAGTTATCTCATGATTATCAAAGTGCCTCAGAATCTTCTTTTCAACCTAGTAGTGGGTTCTCTCTTAGATTGTTAGAGAGTTTAATTGACTAGACAACGTCTGTCTGAAGTTCCAGGCTCTAAAGAATGCAAATCGCCGAAGCGTTAGCCAATATCCAAAGGATAAGGATGTAGCTCTTCGTGTTGATCAGTCTGTGAGGGATAAGCCACGCATTCGACTCATGCGTAGCATCGTTTGAGAGTGATTGAATGCATATCTGGGCTCCAGAATGACTGCTGGTGGCCTATCGCCGTACGAAGTCAGTACTACTGTCCTCATAGGCAAGTGTAGTATCAATTCAGAAGCTGAGGACGAATGGAAAGCTTGGGAGACGCTGATCGCGAGAACGAACCATCGTCGGACCGACCTCATCAAAAACCATAGCGAACTGTTTGATCTCTGCCTAAGGTGATAAAATGTCGATCATGAGAATCAATATTGGCAAACGTTTGGCGATTTTTCTTCTTGTCATTTCCTTTTTTTATACACAGAAAGTCGTTTTTGTAGTTTTAAGCCTGTTTATTTATTATTATTCATTCATTATCTTTATTATTTGTTCAAAGTATTGGAAAAAAACCTAAAGGATAAAGCTCTGGGCGTTCATCCACCCAAACGGTCCGCCATGCGTTCGTCTTCAAATTTTAACTTCCGTAGGTATGGATGGCTTGATGAGCCATGAGCACGCGAGATCGAACCAGTGATCTCGTGTGCGATGCAGAGAACCTCTAACCACTGCGCTACATGCGCTCATTCAAAGTCTTATTAATCTATTATTTGAAGCGTTACGAAAGTTCTGGCCACTATAGCGACACACACAGCCCATCTATCAGTTTGTTTGCCTTTTCATTTCAAAACTGCTCTAAAGTGTCAATGTGTCCATTAATAGATAATGCCAAACTAAGCTAAATTCTGGGCTGATAGGAGGTGCAATAGCGCAGTGGTTAATGACGTAGGGCATCACTGAGGAAGCATGGTGATTCTTGACGGTTGAGGATCGCTATTCTCCACTTGCCGTCTTTAAAGATCCACTTCTCCATGGGCCATCGATGACAATCGGTCGATAATCGATCGATAATGAAAATTTCACCCGTTGGACCCACTAAAGTTTCCAAAATAAGCCTTTGAATTTCGAAAATATGCGTCGTCAAGGGCCTCGATCGATAGCGCGGAATGTTCTCGAAGCCCGCGTGGTGATTGTTTTCAACCGCACGCACCGCGACGCGGCCCCTTTCTCGCCGTCGGCGCTCTCCATAGTTCCCCATGACGTGTCACTTTGTTGTTTATGCCTGCGTCTCTACAGTTACACCATATATCGCTTACCAATCTGTCGTCTCCTCAGCAACCACAGTGTTTCCATAGGTGATCGAGTCGATAGTGGGCGTGGCTGTGTATATATAAGCCGATCTGCCGAGTGGGTTTCATTCGTCTGTCTCTTGTCCGACGTCTGCGGTGGTGTGGTTGTCAGCGGCTGTCATCCGGTGGGCCGTTTCAATTTTTTCACAGTCAAACTACGATGTGCTATTCTAGCCGTTTGTTAACTGAATCTCACAACCTTAATGGACTTTATGAGCGATATTGGAGTAAATCCTCATGTACAATGCTATTCTTCGGTTGAATTCTGTTCTGATTCTCTGATGGACTAGTTGGACTTCAATTCAGCGAGTAGCAAGGCTTATCAAGCAGCTTGTGAAGCACACAATGTAGGATTGTAAGGTTGGTATTGCGTGAAAGCTCTGTGAATCGTCTTTGATGGTTTAATTCAAAACGAAAAAAAGGTGTAGGATAACCGTTTTCGGCTTGTTTCATTTGGTCACTGCTTAGAGTCTGGCATAAAGTGTGTGATGTAAGAATTAGGTTCGTTCAAACCGGCTGACGTTACGCGCATCCAGGGTTTTCGCCAATCGCGGGTTTGCGTCTGTCTGTGTCATGTGAGGGGCGTGGCAGTGCCCGCGTTGCGGCAGCGTCGCGGTCTCGTGTGGCGTTAGTGTTGTAATAGACCTTATACACTTTCAACATTATGTAGTGGCCATTATGTGGAAGAGGGCCCATTGACAACGACGCAGTTTGATTTTGGACTATGCTGCGCGTGGCTCCTCAAATTAAATATGTATTGGAGCGCGTTTTCGTACAGATTTGGTGCTAAGTTGGTGGACGTATTAAATTATTTTTATTGTCGTTTAATTATCTAAATATCACTGTTATACCCATGATCAGCTTCATGGAAGGACTTATTGTTTCTGCTAGCAATAGCCTATATTTCATCACATCTACTCTTACAAATCCTTATGATTAACTAGTCATTTTACGATCACTTTAAAAGTTTTCACTAGACACCGCAGTGTGAATGCAGCCCTTTGCGCGACCACTTCGCGTTCAGCGCTTGTTTCAACGTCGTTGTCAAGGTTTTTAGAGCCCTTTGGGTCTAGCTTGTCGCCCAAGCTTGGTTTGCCAGGCTTGTGGTATTAATAGTGGGCACAATAACTGGCCGTAATTCGTAGCAAACGAATGTTTGTCCGGTAATAAGTGGTTTTGTAATCCACTACAAGTATTAGTGAGTTTACAGTGGCGTCTAGGAGGTGTTGGAGTGTATTTCGACCAAATGAGACAAGCCGAAACTATATAGTTGCATCGTGTTGTGTTACGTGTCAGAGTAGCCAATATACGTTTTCAGGTGGTCACATAGAGTTGACGCTAATTTGGCGCTTACTCTCGTTCATTCACTGTCACTGAGTCATCCATCTCTCTCCATCTAAGTCCGTAGGAAGCTGGGCGATTTTGTTCGCCACCCATGATTTGCAAGATGTTCGAATGATGATTAGTGTGCAGTCCACAGAGCTCACGTCCTTCCAACATCAAAATGACTACCTGTGAAAATTAACCTTGAAAAATACAGTAGCATAAAGAGAAGGGTCAAAATTCGTTTATTCACAAAAATTGTTCGAAAATTGCCTACTGTATACGGAGATAACACTTTGGACTGTGAATAGGTCGTAATCGATCATTTCAAAGTGAAATGTAGACATTTAGATGCCTTCTATGTTCATATAGAATCATACTTTATGCTCCCATAGGCCTATGAATGGACGTATAGGTTGTGTCTCATCGTAATTTAAAATTTATAGGTGTACTATGGCATTAATGCCGAAACTAAGTTTTGCTAGCCGACGGAGGCATCGAGATGTTATTATTGAAGTAATAAAAAACAAAATTTCACGTTGCTTTAGTTCATTGTTCTATGTTTCATTGTTCAAAGTTGAAATGCTAAATTTAATAAATTGCCAGATTGGCTAATTTAAATGTTCATTTGTTGGTTTCCTCATTCTCTTTCA
>JAHQIW010002847.1:0-10342 GCA_019055375.1 Parelaphostrongylus tenuis | reverse complement strand
AGTATTTATAGATAGATCTCGATGCCAGCAATCACATGGTACTATTGGATTCCGGATCCGATTGAAACAGACTGAGTAATGCCGTAAAAGGGTGCTATACTATAATAAAGCGTATCAACAGTGATTGTTGTTCAACACGAATTCTCTGTGCGCTTTTACACGTTTCAGCTAGGATGCGAGTATTTATAGATAGATCTCGATGCCAGCAATCACATGGTACTATTGGATTCCGGATCCGATTGAAACAGACTGAGTAATGCCGTAAAAGGGTGCTATACTATAATAAAGCGTATCAACAGTGATTGTTGTTCAACACGAATTCTCTGTGCGCTTTTACACGTTTCAGCTAGGATGCGAGTATTTATAGATAGATCTCGATGCCAGCAATCACATGGTACTATTGGATTCCGGATCCGATTGAAACAGACTGAGTAATGCCGTAAAAGGGAGCTATACTATAATAAAGCGTATCAACAGTGATTGTTGTTCAACACGAATTCTCTCTGCGCTTTTACACGTTTCAGCTAGGATGCGAGTATTTATAGATAGATCTCGATGCCAGCAATCACATGGTACTATTGGATTCCGGATCCGATTGAAACAGACTGAGTAATGCCGTAAAAGGGTGCTATACTATAATAAAGCGTATCAACAGTGATTGTTGTTCAACACGAATTCTCTGTGCGCTTTTACACGTTTCAGCTAGGATGCGAGTATTTATAGATAGATCTCGATGCCAGCAATCACATGGTACTATTGGATTCCGGATCCGATTGAAACAGACTGAGTAATGCCGTAAAAGGGTGCTATACTATAATAAAGCGTATCAACAGTGATTGTTGTTCAACACGAATTCTCTGTGCGCTTTTACACGTTTCAGCTAGGATGCGAGTATTTATAGATAGATCTCGATGCCAGCAATCACATGGTACTATTGGATTCCGGATCCGATTGAAACAGACTGAGTAATGCCGTAAAAGGGTGCTATACTATAATAAAGCGTATCAACAGTGATTGTTGTTCAACACGAATTCTCTGTGCGCTTTTACACGTTTCAGCTAGGATGCGAGTATTTATAGATAGATCTCGATGCCAGCAATCACATGGTACTATTGGATTCCGGATCCGATTGAAACAGACTGAGTAATGCCGTAAAAGGGGTGCTATACTATAATAAAGCGTATCAACAGTGATTGTTGTTCAACACGAATTCTCTGTGCGCTTTTACACGTTTCAGCTAGGATGCGAGTATTTATAGATAGATCTCGATGCCAGCAATCACATGGTACTATTGGATTCCGGATCCGATTGAAACAGACTGAGTAATGCCGTAAAAGGGTGCTATACTATAATAAAGCGTATCAACAGTGATTGTTGTTCAACACGAATTCTCTGTGCGCTTTTACACGTTTCAGCTAGGATGCGAGTATTTATAGATAGATCTCGATGCCAGCAATCACATGGTACTATTGGATTCCGGATCCGATTGAAACAGACTGAGTAATGCCGTAAAAGGGTGCTATACTATAATAAAGCGTATCAACAGTGATTGTTGTTCAACACGAATTCTCTGTGCGCTTTTACACGTTTCAGCTAGGATGCGAGTATTTATAGATAGATCTCGATGCCAGCAATCACATGGTACTATTGGATTCCGGATCCGATTGAAACAGACTGAGTAATGCCGTAAAAGGGTGCTATACTATAATAAAGCGTATCAACAGTGATTGTTGTTCAACACGAATTCTCTGTGCGCTTTTACACGTTTCAGCTAGGATGCGAGTATTTATAGATAGATCTCGATGCCAGCAATCACATGGTACTATTGGATTCCGGATCCGATTGAAACAGACTGAGTAATGCCGTAAAAGGGGTGCTATACTATAATAAAGCGTATCAACAGTGATTGTTGTTCAACACGAATTCTCTGTGCGCTTTTACACGTTTCAGCTAGGATGCGAGTATTTATAGATAGATCTCGATGCCAGCAATCACATGGTACTATTGGATTCCGGATCCGATTGAAACAGACTGAGTAATGCCGTAAAAGGGTGCTATACTATAATAAAGCGTATCAACAGTGATTGTTGTTCAACACGAATTCTCTGTGCGCTTTTACACGTTTCAGCTAGGATGCGAGTATTTATAGATAGATCTCGATGCCAGCAATCACATGGTACTATTGGATTCCGGATCCGATTGAAACAGACTGAGTAATGCCGTAAAAGGGTGCTATACTATAATAAAGCGTATCAACAGTGATTGTTGTTCAACACGAATTCTCTGTGCGCTTTTACACGTTTCAGCTAGGATGCGAGTATTTATAGATAGATCTCGATGCCAGCAATCACATGGTACTATTGGATTCCGGATCCGATTGAAACAGACTGAGTAATGCCGTAAAAGGGAGCTATACTATAATAAAGCGTATCAACAGTGATTGTTGTTCAACACGAATTCTCTGTGCGCTTTTACACGTTTCAGCTAGGATGCGAGTATTTATAGATAGATCTCGATGCCAGCAATCACATGGTACTATTGGATTCCGGATCCGATTGAAACAGACTGAGTAATGCCGTAAAAGGGTGCTATACTATAATAAAGCGTATCAACAGTGATTGTTGTTCAACACGAATTCTCTCTGCGCTTTTACACGTTTCAGCTAGGATGCGAGTATTTATAGATAGATCTCGATGCCAGCAATCACATGGTACTATTGGATTCCGGATCCGATTGAAACAGACTGAGTAATGCCGTAAAAGGGTGCTATACTATAATAAAGCGTATCAACAGTGATTGTTGTTCAACACGAATTCTCTGTGCGCTTTTACACGTTTCAGCTAGGATGCGAGTATTTATAGATAGATCTCGATGCCAGCAATCACATGGTACTATTGGATTCCGGATCCGATTGAAACAGACTGAGTAATGCCGTAAAAGGGGAGCTATACTATAATAAAGCGTATCAACAGTGATTGTTGTTCAACACGAATTCTCTCTGCGCTTTTACACGTTTCAGCTAGGATGCGAGTATTTATAGATAGATCTCGATGCCAGCAATCACATGGTACTATTGGATTCCGGATCCGATTGAAACAGACTGAGTAATGCGAAAGGGAGCTATACTATAATAAAGCGTATCAACAGTGATTGTTGTTCAACACGAATTCTCTCTGCGCTTTTACACGTTTCAGCTAGGATGCGAGTATTTATAGATAGATCTCGATGCCAGCAATCACATGGTACTATTGGATTCCGGATCCGATTGAAACAGACTGAGTAATGCCGTAAAAGGGAGCTATACTATAATAAAGCGTATCAACAGTGATTGTTGTTCAACACGAATTCTCTCTGCGCTTTTACACGTTTCAGCTAGGATGCGAGTATTTATAGATAGATCTCGATGCCAGCAATCACATGGTACTATTGGATTCCGGATCCGATTGAAACAGACTGAGTAATGCCGTAAAAGGGTGCTATACTATAATAAAGCGTATCAACAGTGATTGTTGTTCAACACGAATTCTCTGTGCGCTTTTACACGTTTCAGCTAGGATGCGAGTATTTATAGATAGATCTCGATGCCAGCAATCACATGGTACTATTGGATTCCGGATCCGATTGAAACAGACTGAGTAATGCCGTAAAAGGGGTGCTATACTATAATAAAGCGTATCAACAGTGATTGTTGTTCAACACGAATTCTCTCTGCGCTTTTACACGTTTCAGCTAGGATGCGAGTATTTATAGATAGATCTCGATGCCAGCAATCACATGGTACTATTGGATTCCGGATCCGATTGAAACAGACTGAGTAATGCCGTAAAAGGGAGCTATACTATAATAAAGCGTATCAACAGTGATTGTTGTTCAACACGAATTCTCTGTGCGCTTTTACACGTTTCAGCTAGGATGCGAGTATTTATAGATAGATCTCGATGCCAGCAATCACATGGTACTATTGGATTCCGGATCCGATTGAAACAGACTGAGTAATGCCGTAAAAGGGGTGCTATACTATAATAAAGCGTATCAACAGTGATTGTTGTTCAACACGAATTCTCTGTGCGCTTTTACACGTTTCAGCTAGGATGCGAGTATTTATAGATAGATCTCGATGCCAGCAATCACATGGTACTATTGGATTCCGGATCCGATTGAAACAGACTGAGTAATGCCGTAAAAGGGTGCTATACTATAATAAAGCGTATCAACAGTGATTGTTGTTCAACACGAATTCTCTGTGCGCTTTTACACGTTTCAGCTAGGATGCGAGTATTTATAGATAGATCTCGATGCCAGCAATCACATGGTACTATTGGATTCCGGATCCGATTGAAACAGACTGAGTAATGCCGTAAAAGGTGTGCTATACTATAATAAAGCGTATCAACAGTGATTGTTGTTCAACACGAATTCTCTGTGCGCTTTTACACGTTTCAGCTAGGATGCGAGTATTTATAGATAGATCTCGATGCCAGCAACCACATGGTACTATTGGATTCCGGATCCGATTGAAACAGACTGAGTAATGCCGTAAAAGGGGTGCTATACTATAATAAAGCGTATCAACAGTGATTGTTGTTCAACATGAATTCTCTGTGCGCTTTTACACGTTTCAGCTAGGATGCGAGTATTTATAGATAGATCTCGATGCCAGCAATCACATGGTACTATTGGATTCCGGATCCGATTGAAACAGACTGAGTAATGCCGTAAAAGGGTGCTATACTATAATAAAGCGTATCAACAGTGATTGTTGTTCAACACGAATTCTCTGTGCGCTTTTACACGTTTCAGCTAGGATGCGAGTATTTATAGATAGATCTCGATGCCAGCAATCACATGGTACTATTGGATTCCGGATCCGATTGAAACAGACTGAGTAATGCCGTAAAAGGGTGCTATACTATAATAAAGCGTATCAACAGTGATTGTTGTTCACACGAATTCTCTGTGCGCTTTTACACGTTTCAGCTAGGATGCGAGTATTTATAGATAGATCTCGATGCCAGCAATCACATGGTACTATTGGATTCCGGATCCGATTGAAACAGACTGAGTAATGCCGTAAAAGGGAGCTATACTATAATAAAGCGTATCAACAGTGATTGTTGTTCAACACGAATTCTCTCTGCGCTTTTACACGTTTCAGCTAGGATGCGAGTATTTATAGATAGATCTCGATGCCAGCAATCACATGGTACTATTGGATTCCGGATCCGATTGAAACAGACTGAGTAATGCCGTAAAAGGGTGCTATACTATAATAAAGCGTATCAACAGTGATTGTTGTTCAACACGAATTCTCTGTGCGCTTTTACACGTTTCAGCTAGGATGCGAGTATTTATAGATAGATCTCGATGCCAGCAATCACATGGTACTATTGGATTCCGGATCCGATTGAAACAGACTGAGTAATGCCGTAAAAGGGGTGCTATACTATAATAAAGCGTATCAACAGTGATTGTTGTTCAACACGAATTCTCTGTGCGCTTTTACACGTTTCAGCTAGGATGCGAGTATTTATAGATAGATCTCGATGCCAGCAATCACATGGTACTATTGGATTCCGGATCCGATTGAAACAGACTGAGTAATGCCGTAAAAGGGTGCTATACTATAATAAAGCGTATCAACAGTGATTGTTGTTCAACACGAATTCTCTGTGCGCTTTTACACGTTTCAGCTAGGATGCGAGTATTTATAGATAGATCTCGATGCCAGCAATCACATGGTACTATTGGATTCCGGATCCGATTGAAACAGACTGAGTAATGCCGTAAAAGGGGTGCTATACTATAATAAAGCGTATCAACAGTGATTGTTGTTCAACACGAATTCTCTGTGCGCTTTTACACGTTTCAGCTAGGATGCGAGTATTTATAGATAGATCTCGATGCCAGCAATCACATGGTACTATTGGATTCCGGATCCGATTGAAACAGACTGAGTAATGCCGTAAAAGGGTGCTATACTATAATAAAGCGTATCAACAGTGATTGTTGTTCAACACGAATTCTCTGTGCGCTTTTACACGTTTCAGCTAGGATGCGAGTATTTATAGATAGATCTCGATGCCAGCAATCACATGGTACTATTGGATTCCGGATCCGATTGAAACAGACTGAGTAATGCCGTAAAAGGGTGCTATACTATAATAAAGCGTATCAACAGTGATTGTTGTTCAACACGAATTCTCTGTGCGCTTTTACACGTTTCAGCTAGGATGCGAGTATTTATAGATAGATCTCGATGCCAGCAATCACATGGTACTATTGGATTCCGGATCCGATTGAAACAGACTGAGTAATGCCGTAAAAGGGTGCTATACTATAATAAAGCGTATCAACAGTGATTGTTGTTCAACACGAATTCTCTCTGCGCTTTTACACGTTTCAGCTAGGATGCGAGTATTTATAGATAGATCTCGATGCCAGCAATCACATGGTACTATTGGATTCCGGATCCGATTGAAACAGACTGAGTAATGCGTAAAAGGGAGCTATACTATAATAAAGCGTATCAACAGTGATTGTTGTTCAACACGAATTCTCTGTGCGCTTTTACACGTTTCAGCTAGGATGCGAGTATTTATAGATAGATCTCGATGCCAGCAATCACATGGTACTATTGGATTCCGGATCCGATTGAAACAGACTGAGTAATGCCGTAAAAGGGTGCTATACTATAATAAAGCGTATCAACAGTGATTGTTGTTCAACACGAATTCTCTGTGCGCTTTTACACGTTTCAGCTAGGATGCGAGTATTTATAGATAGATCTCGATGCCAGCAATCACATGGTACTATTGGATTCCGGATCCGATTGAAACAGACTGAGTAATGCCGTAAAAGGGTGCTATACTATAATAAAGCGTATCAACAGTGATTGTTGTTCAACACGAATTCTCTGTGCGCTTTTACACGTTTCAGCTAGGATGCGAGTATTTATAGATAGATCTCGATGCCAGCAATCACATGGTACTATTGGATTCCGGATCCGATTGAAACAGACTGAGTAATGCCGTAAAAGGGAGCTATACTATAATAAAGCGTATCAACAGTGATTGTTGTTCAACACGAATTCTCTGTGCGCTTTTACACGTTTCAGCTAGGATGCGAGTATTTATAGATAGATCTCGATGCCAGCAATCACATGGTACTATTGGATTCCGGATCCGATTGAAACAGACTGAGTAATGCCGTAAAAGGGGTGCTATACTATAATAAAGCGTATCAACAGTGATTGTTGTTCAACACGAATTCTCTGTGCGCTTTTACACGTTTCAGCTAGGATGCGAGTATTTATAGATAGATCTCGATGCCAGCAATCACATGGTACTATTGGATTCCGGATCCGATTGAAACAGACTGAGTAATGCCGTAAAAGGGTGCTATACTATAATAAAGCGTATCAACAGTGATTGTTGTTCAACACGAATTCTCTGTGCGCTTTTACACGTTTCAGCTAGGATGCGAGTATTTATAGATAGATCTCGATGCCAGCAATCACATGGTACTATTGGATTCCGGATCCGATTGAAACAGACTGAGTAATGCGTAAAAGGGTGCTATACTATAATAAAGCGTATCAACAGTGATTGTTGTTCAACACGAATTCTCTGTGCGCTTTTACACGTTTCAGCTAGGATGCGAGTATTTATAGATAGATCTCGATGCCAGCAATCACATGGTACTATTGGATTCCGGATCCGATTGAAACAGACTGAGTAATGCCGTAAAAGGGTGCTATACTATAATAAAGCGTATCAACAGTGATTGTTGTTCAACACGAATTCTCTGTGCGCTTTTACACGTTTCAGCTAGGATGCGAGTATTTATAGATAGATCTCGATGCCAGCAATCACATGGTACTATTGGATTCCGGATCCGATTGAAACAGACTGAGTAATGCCGTAAAAGGGTGCTATACTATAATAAAGCGTATCAACAGTGATTGTTGTTCACATGAATTCTCTGTGCGCTTTTACACGTTTCAGCTAGGATGCGAGTATTTATAGATAGATCTCGATGCCAGCAATCACATGGTACTATTGGATTCCGGATCCGATTGAAACAGACTGAGTAATGACGTAAAAAGTGTGCTATACTATAATAAAGCGTATCAACAGTGATTGTTGTTACACATGAATTCTCTGTGCGCTTTTACACGTTTCAGCTAGGATGCGAGTATTTATAGATAGATCTCGATGCCAGCAATCACATGGTACTATTGGATTCCGGATCCGATTGAAACAGACTGAGTAATGCCGTAAAAGGGTGCTATACTATAATAAAGCGTATCAACAGTGATTGTTGTTCAACATGAATTCTCTGTGCGCTTTTACACGTTTCAGCTAGGATGCGAGTATTTATAGATAGATCTCGATGCCAGCAATCACATGGTACTATTGGATTCCGGATCCGATTGAAACAGACTGAGTAATGCCGTAAAAGGGTGCTATACTATAATAAAGCGTATCAACAGTGATTGTTGTTCAACATGAATTCTCTGTGCGCTTTTACACGTTTCAGCTAGGATGCGAGTATTTATAGATAGATCTCGATGCCAGCAATCACATGGTACTATTGGATTCCGGATCCGATTGAAACAGACTGAGTAATGCCGTAAAAGGGTGCTATACTATAATAAAGCGTATCAACAGTGATTGTTGTTCAACACGAATTCTCTGTGCGCTTTTACACGTTTCAGCTAGGATGCGAGTATTTATAGATAGATCTCGATGCCAGCAATCACATGGTACTATTGGATTCCGGATCCGATTGAAACAGACTGAGTAATGCCGTAAAAGGGTGCTATACTATAATAAAGCGTATCAACAGTGATTGTTGTTCAACACGAATTCTCTGTGCGCTTTTACACGTTTCAGCTAGGATGCGAGTATTTATAGATAGATCTCGATGCCAGCAATCACATGGTACTATTGGATTCCGGATCCGATTGAAACAGACTGAGTAATGCGTAAAAGGGTGCTATACTATAATAAAGCGTATCAACAGTGATTGTTGTTCAACACGAATTCTCTGTGCGCTTTTACACGTTTCAGCTAGGATGCGAGTATTTATAGATAGATCTCGATGCCAGCAATCACATGGTACTATTGGATTCCGGATCCGATTGAAACAGACTGAGTAATGCCGTAAAAGGGTGCTATACTATAATAAAGCGTATCAACAGTGATTGTTGTTCAACACGAATTCTCTGTGCGCTTTTACACGTTTCAGCTAGGATGCGAGTATTTATAGATAGATCTCGATGCCAGCAATCACATGGTACTATTGGATTCCGGATCCGATTGAAACAGACTGAGTAATGCCGTAAAAGGGTGCTATACTATAATAAAGCGTATCAACAGTGATTGTTGTTCAACACGAATTCTCTGTGCGCTTTTACACGTTTCAGCTAGGATGCGAGTATTTATAGATAGATCTCGATGCCAGCAATCACATGGTACTATTGGATTCCGGATCCGATTGAAACAGACTGAGTAATGCCGTAAAAGGGTGCTATACTATAATAAAGCGTATCAACAGTGATTGTTGTTCAACATGAATTCTCTGTGCGCTTTTACACGTTTCAGCTAGGATGCGAGTATTTATAGATAGATCTCGATGCCAGCAATCACATGGTACTATTGGATTCCGGATCCGATTGAAACAGACTGAGTAATGCCGTAAAAGGGTGCTATACTATAATAAAGCGTATCAACAGTGATTGTTGTTCAACACGAATTCTCTGTGCGCTTTTACACGTTTCAGCTAGGATGCGAGTATTTATAGATAGATCTCGATGCCAGCAATCACATGGTACTATTGGATTCCGGATCCGATTGAAACAGACTGAGTAATGCCGTAAAAGGGTGCTATACTATAATAAAGCGTATCAACAGTGATTGTTGTTCAACACGAATTCTCTGTGCGCTTTTACACGTTTCAGCTAGGATGCGAGTATTTATAGATAGATCTCGATGCCAGCAATCACATGGTACTATTGGATTCCGGATCCGATTGAAACAGACTGAGTAATGCGTAAAGGGTGCTATACTATAATAAAGCGTATCAACAGTGATTGTTGTTCAACACGAATTCTCTGTGCGCTTTTACACGTTTCAGCTAGGATGCGAGTATTTATAGATAGATCTCGATGCCAGCAATCACATGGTACTATTGGATTCCGGATCCGATTGAAACAGACTGAGTAATGCCGTAAAAGGGTGCTATACTATAATAAAGCGTATCAACAGTGATTGTTGTTCAACACGAATTCTCTGTGCGCTTTTACACGTTTCAGCTAGGATGCGAGTATTTATAGATAGAT